>CM060973.1:102928135-102990635 GCA_030765045.1 Tenodera sinensis
ACATACATACACACATAAAAATAAGAAAAATCTAAAGAAACTCCAAAGAGTTCAAAGATTATGCAATATAAAAATTGCAAAGGCATATAGGACCATCTCTTATGAAGCATCTTGTATTATAGCTGGAATCCAACCAATAGATCTATTATGGGAGAAATAAATAAGTATAAAGCATTACATGGTGACAGAGATTACGGCGCACCCCTGAAAACAAACCACTGGGTTCACCCTGCGAAACGTATTTGTATAGAGGAAATCAATCCCAAATTACAATATACATTTCAGATTTATACAGATGGGAGCAAAATAGCAGAGAAAGTGGGAGCTGCAGCTGCGGTATTTCAGAAGGAAGAACTAATACAACTTAAGTACAAATTAGGCAATCGCTGTTCTAATAACCAAGCGGAGCAGTTGGCAATCCTGAAAGCTCTTCAAGTAATTTCCACTTTGCAAGAACTTAAAGATGAGGACAAAAACGTTGCCATCTTCACTGATAGCAAAGTAACACTGTGTTTACTCAAGAACAATAAGAAACATAATTCCATTGCACAAATGATATTAAACACTATGTCAACTCTAAACCAAAACAAGCGGACAGTACACTTCAGCTGGGTGAAAGCACATGTAGGAATACCAGGCAATGAGTTAGCTGATAAATTAGCTAAAGAATCTGCGCTGGACCAACGAAGTGCAATCATCTACAACAAAGTACCAAAATCGACCATCATAGCTGAAATTAGGGAAAAATGTTTACAACAATGGCAAGACAGATGGAATAAGACTACAAAAGGTCTTTTAACAAAATCCTTTATTCCCTCAGTTAAAGGAAGACATTGCATAAAGCTACCTACATCATCGGAACTTACAGCAATAATTTCAGGACATGGCAAAACTAAATATTACTTATATAGATTTCACATTATAGAAGATCCCACCTGTACTTGTAACAGAGGCCCTCAAACTGTAAACCACTTAATCTATGAATGTCCAGACATCAAACAAGAAAGGTCAACACTCATAAATGAATTAAGGAAGAACGGAGGAACCTGGCCAGCTACGAACAGTGAATTGTTATCAAAACATTTAAGAGCATTTCACAAGTTTGTTCTCTCACTTAAATTATAGGTTAGCCACAAAACAGACATAAAACGTACCATTCAAAGGAGTGGTCCTATATTATAATCCTAAACGCTTTTAAGATTTTTATAAAGATTGTAATCGTCAAATTATGACATAGACCAGGTTATATGTGAACTAACTAAAATTCTATGTTAAAGATAGACTTTAAGCAGCACTAGAATGTTCTGTAACAAGTCAACTACAAATGTCTCAATGTAAATTCCAATTTGTAACTTGCATGTTATATGATTCAACATTTTATATTATGTCTTGAAAGCATGTAATGTTACAGCTGTAATGGGGCATGTTGTTATTTATCAATAAAAAAAAAAAAAAAAAAAAAAAAAAACACACGCACACACATACACACATACACACATACACACGCACATACACATACGTACACACATACGCGCACACACGCACACACAGACACACGCACATACATACACACATACACACGCACATACATACATATGCACGCACACACATACACACGCCTACACATACACACACGCACACACATACACATGTACGCACACACATACACACACATGCACACACATACACACATGGATTCACACACATACACACACGCACACACATACACATGCACACACGTACATACATATGCACACACGTACACATACACGCACACGGACCTTTTCCTAAAAATGCTTTTGTTTTGGATTCAGAAAGCCTAAACATATATCTCTGGTGAAATTTCCATATCCAATTTTTGGGTGGAATACAATACTTCCTCTACCTACTATACGTAGTAGAGAAAGTAAGAACTGTGGGCGATGATGTTAAAATAACTCAGGCATAAGATTTTTCTGTCTCTCTCTTTTCCTAGACCAATGTTACGTCCACATTTATAGCAGGAACAACAGTGCCGCCGTTTCAATCAGGGAAACACTAAAATAACAGTTTTACTTCTTCACGAGAGACTGGCTGCCTGGTATTGCTTTTTGCCGCTAGATATCGCTACCGAAGTGAAACATTGAAGTGTTTATTATTACGACCCCGAGGCACGTTTCATATTTGATATCATGTTGTATTACGCTCCATGTGTCGTATAATTGCGCTCTTGACGCTGGCGATTCTCTTTTACGAGCTTTCAGCCTGTAAGAGGCTAGTTCAGCATTACTTAATATCCGTTCACTGTGGTCTGTCGTTAAAATACGCACCCCGAATCCATCGGACGACGTCCTCATCATGGCACAAAACAAGAATGTGTCCTCTTCAACGACAACTCGACGCCGTCGGCCGTTGGAGTCACAAGTGGAGAATGGCTATTAGTCCGTGGAAAAGCTCCACACTCCTCCTTGGTAAGGTCACTTCGGCTCAGGCGGAGAAATATGCCATGGGTAACATCCGCCAAATATTTTGGCGTTCTCCTCGAGCGCTATCGTACGCTCCACACGTCCGCGCCAAGGCCAGACTGATCACGCTGCGTTCAGACAGCTCTACCCTATCCTCAGATCTACCATGCCCACTCACCTAAAACTACGCATTTACCGGGCAATCATCCTGCCATTGATCTTATACGGCTGCGAAGCCTGGGCATCAGTGGCACCATCTACCATACGCAAACTGCAGACAGTGCAGAACAGGGCGTTAAGAATGATATACAATACCGGACGTAGATTCCCGTCTTACATCCTTCACAACCAATCAGGACTTCCCTACATCATGGACTTGGTAAGGGAGCGATCCGGAACCATGCACTCCAAACTTAACTCCCACGCCAATCAGCTGGTACGGGCATTAGGTCAATACGACCACAGAGCGCCTCGTAGACGGAGAAGTTACCGCCTACCCAAGGACGCCCTTGGATAATGGTAATACCACTCCTATCATCTAACACTTACTTACCAGAGCACCTATTCCTGCCCCCTTCCTGTATTCAAAATTAGGTATACAGAAAGAAACCATTCCCCAAAGACACAAAAGCTTGAAAACATTAGAACACCTTCATTTCCGCACAGATAAAGTCGCATTTGCGGCTAGGTGCTGTGTAAATAAACATACCGTACAGGAGAACCTGTAATTAATCACAATCTTCCAAACGACGAAAGTTTGTTTTCCATAGCTCACACAAATAACCAAGGAATATCTTCGAAATGGTTCACTATATAAAAAAATTATTTGGACATAAATTATCTGTTTTAGGTGTACGGTTTTTGTACAGTAAGATTTGGTCTATCTCTTATTGGTTTACCAGGTATACAAAACTCATCAAGAGTAAACAGGACTACATGGGCTATAGACAGAAAATTTAAAATATATATATTTCATTTCTCATAAAAATATCTGAAGCATGTTATTTTAATCAAAATTGTTCGACTTATTTTCAATTTTTCGAGATATTGAGGGTTTGCTGGGAAGCAACTGGTTATTAACTTCACATACAGTGACTTCCCATCTATAAACATTTGTATGATATCCCATATTTGCATGCGGATTCTGCCACATTAAATAATTAGAATGAATAGGTACTCACCTGAGGATGGCTACTAGTGTGGACGGCATACAGATGATACACAGGGTAATGTCTGACACGGTCAGGTTCACGATGTACAGGTTCCGCGGGGTGTGCATCTGGGTTCGACGAGCCACTACGAAACTAATGAGCAAGTTCGCGGCCAGGCCACTCACGATCAAGATGGAGTACACGACAATCAAAGCCGCGTCGGCATGCTGGCCTAGGTCGCGATATTCCCGACGTCGTTCCTCCATCAGGATACGTATCGCCTCGTCCAGGCTGAAATTGAACAGTCCTGATGCTGTGTAAGAGACATTCCATTGCTGCTCTGGATCCGTGAGCAGGCGGTCGTCCATCAGAAGGAGTCGTTGAAACTCCGCCGCCATCATCTCGTCTGTGTCATCCACCTCGGCACAGGTGGTCATGTTGGAGGCATCCTGGCCTGCCTTCCTCGCGCACGCTACAGTCTTCACACCCAGTGCCTACTTACATCGCCTTCTTCACAGTCTGAGTATTGGCTCTGAGACTTCCTCGTGCACGCTACAGTCTTCACACCCAGTGTCTACTTACATCGCCTTCTTGACTCTGATACTTCCTCGTGCAGACTACAGTCTTCACACCCAGTGTCTACTTACATCGCCTTCTTGACTCTGAGACTTCCTCGTGCACGCTACAGTCTTCACACCCAGTGCCTACTTACATCGCCTTCTTGACTCTGATACTTCCTCGTGCAGGCTACAGTCTTCACACCCAGTGTCTACTTACATCGCCTTCTTCACAGTCTGAGTATTGACTCTGAGACTTCCTCGTGCAGGCTACAGTATTCACACCCAGTGTCTACTTACATCGCCTTCTTCACAGTCTGAGTATTGACTCTGAGACTTCCTCGTGCACGCTACAGTCTTCACACCCAGTGTCTACTTACATCGCCTTCTTCACAGTCTGAGTATTGACTCTGAGACTTTCTCGTGCAGGCTACAGTCTTCACACCCAGTGTATACTTACATCGCCTTCTTCACAGTCTGAGTATTGACTCTGAGACTTTCTCGTGCAGGCTACAGTCTTCACACCCAGTGTATACTTACATCGCCTTCTTCACAGTCTGAGTATTGGCTCTGAGACTTCCTCGTGCACGCTACAGTCTTCACACCCAGTGCCTACTTACATCGCCTTCTTGACTCTGATACTTCCTCGTGCAGGCTACAGTCTTCACACCCAGTGTCTACTCACATCGCCTTCTTCACAGTCTGAGTATTGACTCTGAGACTTCCTCACGCACGCTACAGTCTTCACACCCAGTGCCTACTTACATCGCCTTCTTCACAGTCTGAGTATTGACTCTGAGACATCCTCACGCACGCTACAGTCTTCACACATAGTGTCTACTCACATCGCCTTCTTCACAGTCTGAGTATTGACTCTGAGACTTCCTCACGCACGCTACAGTCTTCACACCCAGTGCCTACTTACATCGCCTTCTTCACAGTCTGAGTATTGACTCTGAGACTTCCTCGTGCACGCTACAGTCTTCACACATAGTGTCTACTCACATCGCCTTCTTCACAGTCTGAGTATTGGCTCTGAGACTTCCTCGTGCACGCTACAGTCTTCACACATAGTGTCTACTTACATCGCCTTCTTCACAGTCTGAGTATTGACTCTGAGACTTCCTCACGCACGCTACAGTCTTCACACCCAGTGCCTACTTACATCGCCTTCTTCACAGTCTGAGTATTGACTCTGAGACTTCCTCACGCACGCTACAGTCTTCACACATAGTGTCTACTCACATCGCCTTCTTCACAGTCTGAGTATTGACTCTGAGACTTCCTCACGCACGCTACAGTCTTCACACCCAGTGCCTACTTACATCGCCTTCTTCACAGTCTGAGTATTGGCTCTGAGACTTCCTCGTGCACGCTACAGTCTTCACACATAGTGCCTACTTACATCGCCTTCTTCACAGTCTGAGTATTGACTCTGAGACTTCCTCGTGCACGCTACAGTCTTCACACATAGTGTCTACTCACATCGCCTTCTTCACAGTCTGAGTATTGGCTCTGAGACTTCCTCGTGCACGCTACAGTCTTCACACCCAGTGCCTACTTACATCGCCTTCTTCACAGTCTGAGTATTGACTCTGAGACTTCCTCGTGCACGCTACAGTCTTCACACATAGTGTCTACTCACATCGCCTTCTTCACAGTCTGAGTATTGGCTCTGAGACTTCCTCGTGCACGCTACAGTCTTCACACATAGTGTCTACTTACATCGCGTTCTTCACAGTCTGAGTATTGACTCTGAGACTTCCTCACGCACGCTACAGTCTTCACACCCAGTGCCTACTTACATCGCCTTCTTCACAGTCCGAGTATTGACTCTGAGACTTCCTCACAAACATAACTTGTACCTACTTAATAATACATCTTGCTGACTAAACATAAAACACTGTATACAAAAATTACAAAATTAAAAAAATAGTCAAATGCACGTATGTCTAAAATGCTAACCACTTAATGTGCACAGTTTCCTGTTAGGTTGAAAAGCTTCTAAATAAAGGAAATAAAAGATGTCCGTTTTCTTTCAGGTGCGAAATGAAATACAGATTAGATACGCGCTACAAATTCATGTCTATTTTTTCCCCACACTATCTATTTAAATCATCCGGAAAAACACATCACAGACCTAAAATATTATTTTCTTCTTACATTGGTGGCGTGAATTCAATATAAACACGTATTTAAAAAATGTCTAGATGCTAAACCGGTTGCTCGTTTTCACTTTTCTATCCTAACGAAGATAAAACCTTCGCACACGAAGTGACCGTTTAGTTTAAGATGCACGACAGCGTGGTCTCCATCTGAAAACAAGAAAAAAATAGAAATTATTTGTTGTGCAAATCTATATACTCACATGATTTTCTCTACTCATTCCTGTAAAATTATTCTTACAAACTACTATTCCTATATCTTCTTTGTGTTAGAAGAGAAAAATTTGTATAAATTATCTCTTACAGTTAACCAGTTATTCAAAAGTCATCCAGAGTAAACAGGACCACATGGGCTATAGCCAGAAAATTCAAAATGTACCTTTAGTTTTTCATAAAAGAATATTAAACCTATGGAATATTAATCAAACTCGTTCGACCCATTTTGAGAAAATGAAAATTTTCGAAAATCTTTCCATACACAGTGTAGTTTAGCATGGAGGAATTTTATTGAAAATCCTCGTGTCGCATCCTTAAGCGACATTAAACTGAAATACAAACTTTGCTTTTTAACCGACTTTGTTGGATTCAGGGGGTCTCAAAACCTATTTCCGGTGGAATCTGTATATTACATTTTTGTAAGGAATGCTGTACTTGCTATATATGCAGTAGAGAAAGTGGAAGACTGGCATTATTAGTTGTGTGTTTTCAGTGACGTAGTGCGCATAGCGTTAAAGCAGGGATAGTGTGAAGACAAGCATTCCCTCCTCGATCGACGTGACTCCTACTCAACATTTCCGTGAACTAGACCTCACGTCTTCAGGCTAACAGAGCTAGTGTAGGGATAGTGTGAAGACAAGCATTCCCTCCTCGATCGACGTGACTCCTACACGCACCTACTCAACATTTCCGTGGACTAGACGTCACGTCTTCAGGCTAACAGAGCTAGTGTAGGGATAGTGTGAAGACAAACATTCCCTCCTCGATCGACCTGACCCCTACACACACCTACTCAACATTTCCGTGGACTAGACCTCACGTCTTCAGGCTAACAGAGCTAGTGTAGTGATAGTGTGAAGACTAGCATTCCCTCCTTGATCGACGTGACTCCTACACGCACCTACTCAACATTTCCGTGGACTAGACGTCACGTCTTCAGGCTAACAGAGCTAGTGTAGTGATAGTGTGAAGACAAGCATTCCCTCCTCGATCGACGTGACTCCTACACACACCTACTCAACATTTCCGTGAACTAGACGTCACGTCTTCAGGCTAACAGAGCTAGTGTAGGGATAGTGTGAAGACAAGCATTCCCTCCTCGATCGACGAGAGTCCTACACACACCTACTCAACATTTCCGTGAACGAGACGTCACATCTTCAGGCTAACAGAGCTAGTGTAGTGATAGTGTGAAGACTAGCATTCCCTCCTTGATCGACGTGACTCCTACACGCACCTACTCAACATTTCCGTGAACTAGACGTCACGTCTTCAGACTAACAGAGCTAGTGTAGGAATAGTGTGAAGACAAGCATTCCCTCCTCGATCGACGTGACTCCTACACACACCTACTCAACATTTCCGTGGACTAGACCTCACGTCTTCAGGCTAACAGAGCTAGTGTAGTGATAGTGTGAAGACTAGCATTCCCTCCTTGATCGACGTGACTCCTACACACACCTACTCAACATTTCCGTGGACTAGACCTCACGTCTTCAGGCTAACAGAGCTAGTGTAGTGATAGTGTGAAGACTAGCATTCCCTCCTTGATCGACGTGACTCCTACACGCACCTACTCAACATTTCCGTGAACTAGACGTCACGTCTTCAGGCTAACAGAGCTAGTGTAGGGATAGTGTGAAGACTAGCATTCCCTCCTTGATCGACGTGACTCCTACACACACCTACTCAACATTTCCGTGAACTAGACGTCACGTCTTCAGGCTAACAGAGCTAGTGTAGGGATAGTGTGAAGACAAGCATTCCCTCCTTGATCGACGTGACTCCTACACACACCTACTCAACATTTCCGTGAACTAGACGTCACGTCTTCAGGCTAACAGAGCTAGTGTAGGGATAGTGTGAAGACAAGCATTCCCTCCTTGATCGACGTGACTCCTACACACACCTACTCAACATTTCCGTGAACTAGACGTCACGTCTTCAGGCTAACAGAGCTAGTGTAGGGATAGTGTGAAGACTAGCATTCCCTCCTTGATCGACCTGACTCCTACACACACCTACTCAATATTTCCGTGGACTAGACCTCACGTCTTCAGGCTAACAGAGCTAGTGTAGTGATAGTGTGAAGACTAGCATTCCCTCCTTGGTCGACGTGACTCCTACACGCACCTACTCAACATTTCCGTGAACTAGACGTCACGTCTTCAGGCTAACAGAGCTAGTGTAGGGATAGTGTGAAGACAAGCATTCCCTCCTCGATCGACGTGACTCCTACACACACCTACTCAACATTTCCGTGGACTAGACCTCACGTCTTCAGGCTAACAGAGCTAGTGTAGGGATAGTGTGAAGACAAGCATTCCCTCTTCGATCGACGTAGCTTCTAGACACACCTACTCAACATTTCCGTGGACTAGACCTCACGTCTTCAGGCTAACAGAGCTAGTGTAGGGATAGTGTGAAGACAAGCATTCCCTCCTCGATCGACGTGACTCCTACACACACCTACTCAACATTTCCGTGGACTAGACCTCACGTCTTCAGGCTAACAGAGCTAGTGTAGGGATAGTGTGAAGACTAGCATTCCCTCCTCGATCGACGTGACTCCTACACACACCTACTCAACATTTCCGTGGACTAGACGTCACGTCTTCAGGCTAACAGAGCTAGTGTTGAAAAAGGTGAGACTTTGTGTAAAGAGAAGGATTTTATGTTAATTTGTGTTGAGTAAAGAGGCCATAGTTGCTTTTCATTAAAGTAATAGAAAAAGCTAATAGTGTTACAACACGTATTGTGTCGTCTAATCCACTAGGACCATATTCATTGTTGCTGTGCTAACGCTTTCTAAAATTCTGATGTGCTACATTCACATACCGAGCGGGATGGCTCAGGCAGTAACGTCTGTGGTCGCGGGTTCCATCCCCGAAGCAAGCCGCGCACTCCTTGGTTTCCCCATGTCACTTAGGCGAATGCTGGGGTACATTATTCCATACCACGGTTTCCTTTTTCATTTCCTTTCATTCCATTTCCTTAAATTTCAGGTTGTGCAGCTACAAGCAGTGTCGGGCAGATGGCGCGGATGTTTGCGAATGGTAACTGCTGTTCTCGCCGCTAGTTGGCGTCTGGTGGCCCCTGTCCTCCGTCGAGGGGTGATGGGGAGGACGGTACGCTTCGTGCGATACCGCCCCGGACTGGCAGTGTGATGCTGGCTGCTTGGTGGAGATGAAGACACCTCAGTACTGGTTAGAGACTTCCACACGTCTCTGGTGGGCCTTGTCCTCTGTCGAGGGGTGATGGGGAGGACGGTACGCTTCGTGCGATACCGCCCCGGACCGGCAGTGTGATGCTGGCTGCTTGGTGGAGATGAAGACACCTCAGTACTGGTTAGAGACTTCCACACGTCTCTGGTGGGCCTTGTCCTCTGTCGAGGGGTGATGGGGAGGACGGTACGCTTCGTGCGATACCGCCCCGGACCGGCAGTGTGATGCTGGCTGCTTGGTGGAGATGAAGACACCTCAGCACTGGTTAGAGACTTCCACACGTCTCTGGTGGGCCTTGTCCTCTGTCGAGGGGTGATGGGGAGGACGGTACGCTTCGTGCGATACCGCCCCGGACCGGCAGTGTGATGCTGGCTGCTTGGTGGAGATGAAGACACCTCAGTACTGGTGAGATACTTCCACACGTCTCTGGTGGGCCTTGTCCTCTGTCGAGGGGTGATGGGGAGGACGGTACGCTTCGTGCGATACCGCCCCGGACCGGCAGTGTGATGCTGGCTGCTTGGTGGAGATGAAGACACCTCAGCACTGGTTAGAGACTTCCACACGTCTCTGGTGGGCCTTGTCCTCTGTCGAGGGGTGATGGGGAGGACGGTACGCTTCGTGCGATACCGCCCCGGACCGGCAGTGTGATGCTGGCTGCTTGGTGGAGATGAAGACACCTCAGTACTGGTGAGATACTTCCACACGTCTCTGGTTGGCCTGTTTAGCTGCGGGTCTGATAGCACCCCTTCGGTTCCCTCATACATCCCTGCCTCCTGGGGTTGGGTGGCCACAATAGATCTGTGTAGGTCGACGTGAGCGAGGTGTCCCCTTCGTACCTGTACCCTTTTACATTCATATGACTTTCTCTACTCTTGTACTAACTATTCTTGCAAACTCTTATTCCTGTATCTTCTTCATTTTAATACAGAAACTATTGAATAAAAACATATAATTTGTCTTTCTCTGCTAGTGAGTTGCGGAAGTGTTGTATTCCACCGATAAATTCCATCTCGAAATTTCATAGAAAATAAACGTTTTGAGGCCCCCTCAAACCAAAAGGGCATTTGCAGAAAATGGTGTGTGTGTGTGTGTGTGTGTGTGTGTGTGTGTGTGTGTGTGTGTGTGTGTGTGTGTGTGTGTGTGTGTGTGTGTGTGTGTATGTGTCTGTGTCTGTGGACAGCATAACTCAAAAACGAAAAGTCGGTTAGAAACCAAAGTTGCTATTTAAATTTAATGTCTTTCACGGATGCGACACGAAAGTTTTCAAGAAAAGTTCCCCACCCTAAACTAGCCTTTAAATGTAAAATTTTTCGCAAACTTGATTTTCTTGAAAATAGCCCTAACGATTTTGATTAAAATGCCATATGTTTGAGATATGTTTGTGACAAATGAAATGTGTATCATGAATTTTCTGGTTGTAGCCCCTGTAGTCCTGTTTACTCTGGATTACTTTTGAATAACTGGTAAACTGTAACAGATAGACTAAATCTTACTATACAAAAATGTGGATCTCATTAAAAGACTATTTATGTCGATATGCATTTTTTGTGGACTGAAGCCTTTTGGAGATATTTCTTGTTATTTTTGTGAGTTTCGAAAAAGAAAACTTTCGCCAAATGGAACATCGTTCATTTTTTATATCTTAACCGTGCAAAGACAAGCGAATTTCAAAGCTTTAAAAGATTTGACTATCACTCAAGGCCTACTGTATTCCCATATTGCCCTTGTATCTACAAGGAAATAAGCAATACGATAATTTGTACAAATGTTTATCTGTATTAATATGAAGATATAGGCATAAGAATTTGTAAGAATGGTTAGTACCAGTCACCAGACATGTGACTGTAACACATCCGATTTTTTATTAGAATTCCTTATAAATAAAGATCAAGTTAAATATTGAAATGTTTATATATATATACAGGTGAATCTCGCGACAAGATTTCGTATTATGGAAGTTATAGAAAGGTAAGAAATTGATGGATGTGATTTAATTTAAAGTTTATTTGCTTCTTTTTAGAACATTTAAATAGAAGCTTCTTAAAAATGTTGTTAAAATGATTTTATTGATACTGTTCTCAGCAATGCCCATATCACGGAGTGTACTATTGTGAACGACCGACATGTTGGATTTAGAATGACGTCACGTGGCTAACCATATACTTACTGTCATCCAAACTAAACGTGTGTGCAACATTTCAGTTCAATCTGTTGAGGATAACTACTTGAAAATTCAGTTACAAAATTTGATCCAACAAATAAACATTGCAAGTTAAATAAAAATTGTAAAAAGGCATTTTATTTTAGTTTGATGAAATTTGAATGATGCATGTGATGTGGGTTACACGCTGTTAAACGTCACGAGAGAATAGATGGTTTGAAGCAGTCCAGTACTTGGAACATCTGTGCTATGTTCATGACGGCCAAGTTCTTGTGGATGGATACGTAAACATAATAAAAGTTCATATAGCTCTGGCTCTCTTCAGCAACAAGTCTATTCATAGACGCCCTGTAACCAACATTATTGTATGTCTGTAGGTAACAAACTCACATGACTTTCTCTACTCATTCTTACAAACTCTTATTCCTGGACTATATCTTCTTCATGAAATGCATGCCCTGCTGTCCGATAACAAACTTACCAAGAAGTATCTCGGATACATGGTTCAGGAAGGACAGATGCGCTAGCGTCTACGCCACCTCGCAGTATGAGCGAATGTCATGTTATTATGTGGATAGATGTAACCGCACTTGACATAGCATATGCATAACTAATGAACTGGAATAAAGGACGAAAACAAGTTGCTGTGACACAACACTTCCTTATACGAGCAATTTCCCGTATCTTGGGAAGGACTCGTATCAGCTTGCTTTCCAACTTTCTCTATATACGTAACTAACTGCCTCTCCGCGATTTTACAACAAACACTATTTATTCCATCTTCTGCATATAAGTCATACAATTTCCTGTATGTTTGAAGCAGAAATTCTACGTATTACATTCACACTGTTTTCTCTACGCACTTTTAGGTAACAAATGGACACCTCTTTCCCTACTCACTCTTCTATAAACGATTTTCCCGGAAAAAATCGATTTTACACAAAAAAATGTATTCTCTCTTGTACAAATAAGCCTGTATGTTTGAAATATCAATGCTACGTATTGGATTCACATTCTTTTCTCTTCACTTGTACGTAACACATTCACATCTCTTCCTCTCCTCACTCCTCATTCATAACCGCTAATCTCGGAAACTGTTTAACCGATTATCCAAAAATTGAACACATAGGTATAGATATGTAGTTTTTCAAGGGGAATCTTTCTACTATGCTATCCATTTTACTATACAATATATTAACTTCATATGCTTTTCTCTATTCGCTTTTCTTTCGCTTAACAAATACATCCTCTTCTCTTCTCGCCCTTAACATAAAATTCTAAAATGTTCTGTATTTGAAATATAAATGCAATGTATTACATCCAAGTAACCATCTTGTCCGAGGTTCGCTGTCTCAGGTACTCTTCTTATATAAGTATTACTCGATTCTCTGGAAGAAGAAGAAGAACAGGAAGAAGAAGAAGAAGAAGAAGAAGAAGAAGAAGAAGAAGAAGAAGAAGACGAGGAAGAAGAACCAGTTTCTGTATTTGTGTTGTTATTGCATTGTGAGAAATGCCACACCTGACACCAATGTGAGAGAAAGAGAGGTTCAGTTGGTTTTCTTGTCTCTGAATCACTCCCGTCACGGACATTGACGCAAAATCTTAAAACTTTTTCTCTTTATGGTATTTTCCTTTGCAATGCTTCCTGGCTAATGTAAAAATTCTATTACGAAATTATTATATTAATTACCAATTCAGATTTTTTTTCTTCTTCTTTTTGTACCATGTTTGTCTTTCATATTTAAGCCGACAATCATGCTTGTCTAGATTCTGCATAGCCAGGACCCTCTGGATTAACGGACCTGACTCTGCCATCTAAGTTGTACAAAAATGGCGTCGGCTGGTGGCGGTGATTTCTGAGGTGTTTTCACACGCTATCCGTATTATTTTCTATGCCTTTGAGTTATTGTTTCTTATAACAGTTCCTATGTAAGTTTGTCTTCCTATTAGCAAAGCGAGTGTTTAAAAATTTTTATTTGGGCAGTACAAGGAACGGGAATAAATCTAATAACATGTTGACTGTGCCGTGTGTTTAACCACGTGTTCATGTTTATTGTGTTTCATCTAAGGCTATGGCTACGTTAGCCGTATAGTGTGGTTAATTTATATGTTTACAAATACAATTTGTGTCACGATTACAGTGGTGAGTGGTTGTTGAAGAAAAACTGTTCCAGTAGTGTACGTTAATGTAGTCATACCTCAACCTAACCTCAAACATCACAATGCCCCGTAACTGTTGCATTCCCGGGTGCAAATTAAAAATCAGAAACTTTCAGTTAAAACAAGAGGTAAATTGAAACGTAACGCTTGTAAATTCTATTTAATTACTATAAATTGCAGCGTTATGTGTGTTGCCGGTGTGTATATAACATGGTGAATAGTGAAAGACAATAATTTCGAGACGCCGCTCTCCTACAGTTTTACCCATGTAAGTAGCATGCTGCTTGTATTTATACATTATCTTTTGTCTTTGTAATTTAAATGTGTAGCTGTAGTTTAGAAGAAATGTGTTATGTTGCTGCATGTAAAACCGTAGACTATAGCAATTGGGAAAATGTTTACAAAATTGGCCGCTCGAAAAAACGAGTGAAACATAGTGCAATGGATGCAGTTTTTATTGCTAATTACGATTTTGTAAGTTTTATTGTGCGCTCAAGCTTCGTTTTTTATTTATGAGCAAATTTCGTACGTGCGATGCAGTGGTTTTATTTCGCTTATGCGGCGGATATTTAGCTAATAAATGTGTATAAACGAGTATAATATATACTAGAATGATTGTTTAATGCATTTACGTTGAAATGATTGCATAAACACTGCCCAAATTCTAAATATTTCTATAACAGAGGACCCTGTCACCCCACTCATATACATACACTAACCTAACCTAACACGGGCAAAATTTCGATAACACAGGACCCTGTCACCCCACTCATATACATACACTAACCTAACCTAACACGGGCAAAATTTCTATAACAGAGGACCCTGTCACCCCACTCATATACATACACTAACCTAACCTAACACGGGCAAAATTTCGATAACAGAGGACCCTGTCACCCCACTCATATACATACACTAACCTAACCTAACATGGGCAATATTTCAATAACACAGGACCCTGTTACCACACTCATATACATACACTAAACCTAACCTAACATGGGCAATATTTCAATAACACAGGACCCTGTTACTACACTCATATACATACACTAAACCTAACCTAACATGGGCAATATTTCAATAACACAGGACCCTGTTACCACACTCATATACATACACTAACCTAACCTAACACGGGCAAAATTTCGATAACAGAGGACCGTGTTACCCCACTCATATACATACACTAACCTAACCTAACATGGGCAATATTTCAATAACACAGGACCCTGTTACCACACTCATATACATACACTAAACCTAACCTAACATGGGCAATATTTCAATAACACAGGACCCTGTTACTACACTCATATACATACACTAAACCTAACCTAACATGGGCAATATTTCAATAACACAGGACCCTGTTACCACACTCATATACATACACTAACCTAACCTAACACGGGCAAAATTTCGATAACAGAGGACCGTGTTACCCCACTCATATACATACACTAACCTAACCTAACATGGGCAATATTTCAATAACACAGGACCCTGTTACCACACTCATATACATACACTAAACCTAACCTAACATGGGCAATATTTCAATAACACAGGACCCTGTTACTACACTCATATACATACACTAAACCTAACCTAACATGGGCAATATTTCAATAACACAGGACCCTGTTACCACACTCATATACATACACTAACCTAACCTAACACGGGCAAAATTTCGATAACAGAGGACCGTGTTACCCCACTCATATACATACACTAACCTAACCTAACATGGGCAATATTTCAATAACACAGGACCCTGTTACCACACTCATATACATACACTAAACCTAACCTAACATGGGCAATATTTCAATAACACAGGACCCTGTTACTACACTCATATACATACACTAAACCTAACCTAACATGGGCAATATTTCAATAACACAGGACCCTGTTACCACACTCGTATACACACACTAAACCTAACCTAACACGGACAAAATTTCGATAACATAGGACCCTGTTACTACACTCATATACATACACTAACCTAACCTAACACGGACAAAATTTCGATAACATAGGACCCTGTTACTACACTCATATACATACACTAAACCTAACCTAACCTGGGCAATATTTCAATAACATAGGACCCTGTTACTACACTCATATACATACACTAACCTAACCTAACCTGGGCAATATTTCAATAACACAGGACCCTGTTACCACACTCATATACACACACTATACCTAACCTAACCTGGGCAATATTTCGATAACACAGGACCCTGTTACTACACTCATATACATACACTAACCTAACCTAACACGGGCAATATTTCAATAACACAGGACCCTGTTACCCCACTCTTATACACACACTATACCTAACCTAACCTGGGCAATATTTCGATAACATAGGACCCTGTTACTACACTCATATACATACACTAACCTAACCTAACCTGGGCAATATTTCAATAACACAGGACCCTGTTACCACACTCATATACACACACTATACCTAACCTAACCTGGGCAATATTTCGATAACACAGGACCCTGTTACTACACTCATATACATACACTAACCTAACCTAACACGGGCAATATTTCAATAACATAGGACCCTGTTACTACACTCATATACATACACTAAACCTAACCTAATACAGGAAAAACGAAAACGAAGCTTGACCGGCAAATAAAACTTTCAAAACCGTAATCAGCAATAACAATTTCAACGTAAATGCATTAATCAATCATTCTAGCATATATTATACTCGTTTATAAACATTTATTAGCTAAATATCCGCCACATACGCGAAATAAAACCACTGCATAGCACATACGAAATTTGCTCATAAATAAAAAACGAAGCTTAAGCGCATGATAAAACTTTCAAAATCGTAATTAGCAATAAAAACTGCATCCATTGCACTATGTTTCACTCGTTTTCTCGAGCGGCCGATTTTGTAAGTAATTACCCAAAGCTGCTTTACAATACTGATTTAAGGTTACGTATTTCATATATGTGTTTCATTTACAGTGCTGTTTTACGGTTATTATTTCTAATATTTCATCTGCTTTTCTGGATTCCCCTGTAAAATAAAGTGTCATGAAGTGCTGAGTAATATGTTGTTGCAAACTGAGTAATCAAACGTTTTCAGTAAATTTCCACGAGACGCCGGACATACGCCAGAGGCACCTAATTCAGTAGGTAGCTAATTATTCTAAATGGCAGCATTTGTCCAGTATAGTATGTTTGTGTAGGTATATAACATTATGTACATTGTACAAGTGTGACAAACAGTGATTAATAATTGAGTCAACTTAATTTCAACACTTCTGTTTTATTTAAGTAACATGCTGCTTGCAGTTTTGTCTCTCTTCTTTGTAATTTGGGTGTGTAATGCAGTTACATAATGGCATGTAAACCTGTAGATTGCATGAATGATATTTAAGGTTATATATTTCATTGCCCATGGGTTATCGTTTAATATTAAATGTCATCCTTTTTTGTTTACTTGAGGTTATGTTTAAGACAGTGTTTTTGTGTTAAACACAGCCCATGTTCACAAAATAGGCGTGTTATTGCACCACATTTTTATTTTACTGTGTTGAAATCTTAGCCTGTAGACGAGTTGTTTATAAGTAGTTCCCACCACATAGGCCGCCATCTTGAATCACAGTGTCAGGTCCGGTATTTAGGAGGTCCTGGCATAGCGGTACCAGTGTACCTTTCCTCCTTTCCGCTAGAGGCATGACGTTCGACCCGAACTTTGCTGGTCACCTCACTGCTATTAGGAGTGTTAGAGCGACTTCCCGGCTTGGCAAGCTTGCTCTCTTGGCGGACAGCACTTTCTAACCCCTCTGTGGGCGTGCTCGATCGTGTGGGGAATTAGTCAGTTCGCTTGGCCGTTGTTGGTATATTGTATATCAAACTGTTTTCACGCACAGAAATAAGTATAGTTTCCAACAGATGGTCTGCTGGAGGTGCCACAGTGTATTGCACTATAGTAGTTGTTCCTAGAGTTCATATTGTTACTAGATTATGTAATGGCGGTGTTGAACATGTCTTTTCTGTGGTGGTTTGGGTAACAGAGTTTAACCATTTGCAAAGGTGTTGAAGGGAACTTTGTTAATAATGTGAATACCTACTTGTCCCACATTGGAGGGGCGCATTCTTCATCCCTGTAATCCACCTAGCATCGGCTAACAAGGCAGTGGTTCAGTCATTTATTCTGCAAATTACCCCTTCATAGGGTAGTTCATTATTTCCCTGTAACCTACGCTTATCTCCTGAACATATTCTTTCCTTTTTCCTGTTTTTCTACTAAATGAAGACTTATCTCATATGAAAGGGCGTGGTTAGAGTGTATAATATACGCCTCTACTTTCTGACTGTTTACTTACTTATGTATGTGTGACGTCACTATTACAAGTTACATAACTTCAGCTCCAGGTGGGTAGTAATATGAGCACCTTTCATAAGCTTGTATTCACAGAGTTTCTCCACTCACTCTTCTTACATGGACGCGAGAAATACAGAAATAACGAGCATCAACTTAGCACTTTCAAAAAGCAAGCTAAGCACTTGAAAATTCAAACAAATAATCAAAAAATCTGATGTGTTACACTCAGATGACTTTCTCTACTCTTGTACCAACCATTCTTACAAACTCTTATTCCTATATCTTCTTCGTATTAGTTGAGATAAACATTTGTACAAATTATCTTACTGCTTATTTCCTTGTAGGTACAAGGGGAATATGGGAATACAATAGGTTTTGTGCGATAGTCAAATCTTTTAAATCTTTGAGATTCCGTTCTCTTCGCACGGCCAAATAAAAAAGATCAATAACACTGTTCCAATTGACGAAAGTTCAAGATTTCCAAAATGCACACAAATAACAAGGAATAACTGAGAAACGGTTCACTCTACAAAAAAAATTGAATATAAATTGTATGCTTTAGCAAGATCTACACCTTTGTCCTATAGTAAGATTTGGTCTATCTCTTACGGTTTACCAGTTATACACAAGTCGTCAGGAGTAAACAGGACTATATGGGCTATAGCCAGAAAATTGAAAATATACATTTCATAAAGATATCTTAAACACATTGCACTTTAATGAAAATCATTAGAGCCGTTTTCGAGGAAATTAAAATTTTCGAAAAATTTTCCATATAAAGGGTAGTTTAGGGCGGAGAAATGTTCTTCAAAGTCTTTGTGTCGTATCCTTGAAAGATATTGAACTTAAATACCAACTTTGGTTTTTAACAGAGTTTACGTTTTTTAATTATACTGTTCACACACACACAAACAAACAAACAAACAACACACACACACACACACACACACACACACACACACACACACACACACACACACACACACACACACACATGGATGTTTTTCAAAAATATTTGTTTTGCACTCAGAGGACTTCAAAACATATTGCCAGTGAAATGTGGACTTGGAATGTGTACAACAGGTAGAGAGGGACAACATCACCTTGGACACTTGAACTTGCAAAGCTCTTTCCTTTAGTATATGTATGTCTGTTTCTCGTGGTCCTGGTCCACTGGCCATGTGTGCCGCGGGCCCCATACTGCTGTGGCGTAGGTCCAGTCCACTCTTCATCCTTGTCTGTACGTTGCCACACAAATATCAGGCTCAGACAAGTTCATTGTCCATTTACTGACACGCTTTTTCCCCTTTCTCCCCTGCCCACACTGTTCGTGCATGTCTTACCTAATAGTCTACTATATTTCGTATGTGTGCCTATTTCATTAAAAACTGTTAAATTGAAAATGAGTGTGATCCCTTCGAAAACATCCACGCAAACCCAGAGATGGTTCAGACCACGACAAAAGGATAGGTGGTCTACGAGACATTGTTAATCACTGCCGACTCAAATAGCTAAGAGCCTAGTGTCAAGTTACAGTTTGGATCATACGTCACCAGACAAAAACGTTTGTTGGTGCATAGAACCAAGTATAAACAAAGCAGCATAAGTTCAACTTTACTACCCTATTGCTAATCATAGGAATGCAACAGGAATATAACAGTTTTAGTTTATACATTATCATATTCATGTAAACACCACTGCATGGGGTTATGGACAGAAAATTAAAAACATACAAAATATACATTTCGTTTGCTACAAAAATATTTTAATGAAAATCGTTAGTCATATTCGTTAATATCAAAATGTTCGTAAAAACTTCCATGTATAGGTTAGTTTATGGTGGAGAAATGTTCTTCAAAATCCTCGTGTCGCGTCCTTGAAAGATATTAAAATTAAATAGCAATTTTGGTTACTGACCGACTTTTCATTTTCTCGACATTAAAATAGTATTCTCTCCCTCTCTGTGCGTATGTGTCTGTGTGTGTGTATGTGTGTGTCTATGCGTGTGGTTCTAAACATATATGGCTAGATTATTTTCAGAAAACCAAACACATTCTCGTCTGTGTTATCAAGTGACTACACTCTGCGATACGTCAGACGAAGAACACGCCTCGAAAGACCCCAGGAAACCATACGAAATCAGAGAAAGATTATCTTTGGCGTTCTTTGTACACACCCAGTTAAGGAAACAGCAACGAAAAAAACCAATATGTAATAATTATTACATTTTCAGCCAATGTTTGCATGTGAAGAATTAAGACAGGGAGGGTGACTGTGTCTACAAGCTGATACAACCAATGTTTGCATATGAAGAATTAAGACAGGGAGGGTGACTGTGTCTACAAGCTGATACAACCAATGTTTGCATATGAAGAATTAAGACAGGGAGGGTGACTGTGTCTACAAGCTGATACAACCAATGTTTGCATATGAAGAATTAAGACAGGGAGGGTGACTGTGTCTACAAGCTGATACAACCAATGTTTGCATATGAAGAATTAAGACAGGGAGGGTGACTGTGTCTACAAGCTGATACAACCAATGTTTGTATATGAAGAATTAAGACAGGGAGGGTGACCTTGTCTTCCAACAAGATGTTGCCTTGCACATGAGTTTCCACGTTGAATCACTTTGATGTACTGTTTGTGGCCCAGACCCCTACCCTATGTTCTGATAACGCCTGTCCTCTGGGCAGACGCAATAACGTTAGCCGTGTTGGGAGTATGTACATAAATTCGAGTTGAGTTGAGGTGGGAAATGTGTTCTTTTGTTACCCTGGGGCGTGCCTACCGACCACCACTAAGGTTTATCTACAAATGATTGTGATGACACTTCTTTTATAAGCTGTTTTTCTTTTCCACTCACTTTGTATGTTTACTTTCTGCACGACGTATAGTAAGTACAAGAACTATTGCATTTCACTAAAAAATTTTATTTCGAGATTTCACTGGAAACGTGTTTTGAATAAAAAGATCAGTTTTATAAAAACGTCTGTGTGCCTGTAATATGCTTATGATTCACTGTTATTAATGTAAACAACGTACAAAGACCGAAGTAATTACTTAGAGGCGTTGTACTAATAATACCCCCCCCCCCCCCGCTACCCAACGTCAACAAACATGACCATGTTCCCGCTACAGCGCATGCGCACAGGAGAAACGAACTTTGTGTCTTTCACAGTGACATATCACACAATTGTATAATTTGTGTATATGCAACGTTTGAAGAGGACAGCGTCTGTCGGGTCCGCTAGTACGTGCGTGTGTGTTGGTCCCCCTAAACCACTTGACTCATCACTGTCAAATTCCGCACATATATGTAGGTACCTTTTGTGAAGAAGATTTATTAGCTATTCATTTTGCAATACAACTACATTCACATGTTTTTCTCTACATGCTTTTCTTTTATGAAACAATCAGATTTCTTTCCCTACTCGCTCTGGTACAAACAACTCAATACAATTATTATTTATTTATGCCAACAAACTTACTGTTGGTGTTTTTAAACACACAAGCCGTGTGTGGGCAAAGTTTAAGAGGTAGAACTGGAACTCAATACAATTTTCTATATGATTAAAATTGAAATGCAACACACTAAATTAAAATGGTTATGTTTACTGACGTTTCTTTTATAAGAGACAATCATATTTGTTTCTCCACTCCCTCTTCTACAAACAATGCATATAATTTTCTATATGATTGGCATAGAAATAAAAATTCTTACATTCACACAGCTTTTGATACTCGCTTTCTTCTTGTGGTATTTGTAGTTCTTCAACAGTGCCTTTGCATGGTGCTTTCCAGTGTTTTTATTTATTTTGTTTATTTTGGGTTCTTTATAGGATCCAGTGTACGTAAGTATAAAAGTTGTGAGTATAAAGCCTTAAATTACGGGCGACGCGTGGTATTTCAGGTAGTGTCAAGTAATCCCATTTTGCAAATAGGACAATTTGAATTATAATGTTCAAGAAGCATACATCCAATTAGGAGTAAGTGCTAGTAATGGAATTGTGCCTCTGCAGCTCATTGGCTGGTTTCCAAACGACCTGCCGCTTCCAAAAGACAATAACAAACTCTTCTCTGTTTAAAACTGTTTTTGGAACGGAACCAAGTCACACGGCTTGGTTTACAGTTGTTGATAAACGCCTTAACTGTCTCTAGTTCTGCTTCTAAAGCACAGCTCAGCACTGCGTAGCCTTGACGCATATGTCAGTGGGCTTCATCCAAACAGTTAACACAACAATCCTTAGCAAAGTTCAACACGGGTTGTGATCATTTCTGTCCTCATCTGCATCTTATGTCGATATTACTCCGTCTCCAACACGCCCTTGTAACATTGTCCATGTGCCCTTAGCCACAAATCCAATAGATTGAGTTCCAGCGAACGGTGAAGCCAAGTTACAGGACCGCCTCAACCAATCCATCGTCCATTAAATATTTGGTTTAAGCATTGTCGCACGATAGGCACAAAATGGGGTGGTGCCTCGTCATGCATGAACAACATGCGTTCTCCTTCCAAGAGCACAACTCCTCCAAAAGCACGGGTAACTGTGAGTCTGGGACTAAAGCGATCCTCATGCTTAGGTCATATATTGTCCAGCACATATGAACAATCTAAGCTCCTGTTGCAATATCACACACCGGTATAGGTATACTGGACTAGTAAACCTGACACAAAGCGGAAGTTCTTTTAGCAACATCTATGTATTTTATGTAGTAAGGTTTTGTCTATCTCTTACGTTTTAGCAGTTATACAAAAGTCATCCAGAGGAAACAGGACTACATAGGCTATAGCCAGAAAATTCAAAATATACATTTCATTTGTAACAAAAATATCTTAAACATTAAACATTTTAATCAAATTCGTTAGAGCCATTTTTGAGAAAATGAAAATGTATGATATAAAGGGTGGTTTAGGGTGAAGCAATATTCTACAAAATCCCCGTGTCGTATCCTTGAAAGATATTAAACATATATAATCTTTCAAGGATACGACACGGAGATGTTATAAATATAAATATATAAAAACTTTGGTTACTAACCGACTTTTCGTTGTTGAGTTTTGCTGTTCACAGACACACACACACACACACACACACACACACACACACACACACACACACACACACACACACACACACACACACACACAAAGGGACCTTTTCCTAAAATTACTACTTTATATTCAGGGGGCCTCAAAACATATTTCCGGTGAAATCTCGACATCCAAATTTTAGGCCTAATTTAATACTGCCCCTACTTAAGTAACGATCGCGCAATATGGACGAGTGAAACTGCAGTACTGTTTTAGCTTAGAACATGCTGACTTTGTCTGTGTGGGTCAGACTGACAGACACACAAAGCAAGGTGCACCACCAGAGTCTGCATTAATGTGCACAAAGCCGATAATTGAACCACAGGATGATATGGGCTGAACGTATGTCCGTCCACCAGTAAGCTTCTGGTAATACGTAACTTTGTCGCTACAGATATACGCTCCTTATCGGTACTTCCACTTTGTCAACATTTCTGCTTCCCATAGGTATTCTAATTGATCGGGTGGTGCCGCAGGAGATAGCGCCCCTGGCTCGTATTGTGCAGTGAGTGGGTTAGTGGTTGGGTGGTTAGATCGGTGACTAAATGACTGGCTAGGCGGGTGGGTGAGTGGCTGGGTGGGCGTGGATGGCTGAGTGGATGAGTGGCTGGGTGGGCGTGGATGGCTGCGTAGATGAGTGGCTGGGTGGGCATGGATGGCTGAGTAGATGAATGGCTGGGTGAGCGTGGATGGCTGCGTAGATGAGTGGCTGGGTGGGCGTGGATGGCTGAGTAGATGAGTGGTTGGGTGGGCGTGGATGGCTGGGTAGATGAGTGGCTGGGTGGGCGTGGATGGCTGAGTAGATGAGTGGCTGGGTGGGCCTGGATGGCTGCGTAGATGAGTGGCTGGGTGGGCGTGGATGGCTGCGTAGATGAGTGGCTGGGTGGGCGTGGATGGCTGCGTAGATGAGTGGCAGGGTGGGCGTGGATGGCTGAGTAGATGAGTGGCTGGGTGGGCGTGGATGACTGCGTAGATGAGTGGCTGGGTGGGCGTGGATGGCTGAGTAGATGAGTGGCTGGGTGGGCGTGGATGGCTGCGTAGATGAGTGGCAGGGTGGGCGTGGATGGCTGAGTAGATGAGTGGCTGGGTGGGCGTGGATGACTGCGTAGATGAGTGGCTGGGTGGGCGTGGATGGCTGAGTAGATGAGTGGCTGGGTGGGCGTGGATGGCAGCGTAGATGAGTGGCAGGGTGGGCGTGGATGGCTGAGTAGATGAGTGGCTGGGTGGGCGTGGATGACTGCGTAGATGAGTGGCTGGGTGGGCGTGGATGGCTGAGTGGATGAGTGGCTGGGTGGGCATGGATGACTGCGTAGATGAGTGGCTGGATGGGCGTGGATGGCTGAGCGGACGAGCGGCTGGGTGGGCGTGGATGACTGCGTAGATGAGTGACTGGGTGGGCGTGGATGGCTGAGTAGATGAGTGGCTGGGTGGGCGTGGATGACTGCGTAGATGAGTGGCTGGGTGGGCGTGGATGGCTGAGTGGATGAGTGGCTGGGTGGGCGTGGATGACTGCGTAGATGAGTGGCTGGGTGGGCGTGGATGGCAGAGTGGATGAGTGGCTGGGTGGGCGTGGATGACTGCGTAGATGAGTGGCTGGATGGGCGTGGATGGCTGAGTGGACGAGTGGCTGGGTGGGCGTGGATGACTGCGTAGATGAGTGACTGGGTGGGCGTGGATGGCTGAGTAGATGAGTGGCTGGGTGGGCGTGGATGACTGCGTAGATGAGTGACTGGGTGGGCGTGGATGGCTGAGTAGATGAGTGGCTGGGTGGGCCTGGATGGCTGCGTAGATGAGTGGCTGGGTGGGCGTGGGTGACTGCGTAGATGAGTGGCTGGGTGGGCGTGGATGGCTGAGTGGATGAGTGGCTGGGTGGGCGTGGATGGCTGGGTGGGCGTGGATGACTGCGTAGATGAGTGGCTGGGTGATCTAACTGATAAATTCTCAAGTAGAGTGAGAGTGAGTCAGAATTACATATATATATATATATATATATATATATATATATATATATATATATATATATATATATATATATATATGGACTATTTCATATATAGCTGCTTGTCCTGTATAATAGTGACCTAGTCTAGCTCCTTCTATTATCACAAGTAATATGATAATACGTGTGATCTAACTGATAAATTCTCTAGTAGAGTGAGAGTGAGTCAGAATTATATTTATATGGACTATTTCATGTATAGCTGCTTGTCCTGTATAATAGTGACCTAGTCTAGCTCCTTCTATTATCACAAGTAATATGATAATACGTGTGATCTAACTGATAAATTCTCAAGTAGAGTGAGAGTGAGTCAGAATTATATTTATATGGACTATTTCATATATAGCTGCTTGTCCTGTATAATAGTGACCTAGTCTAGCTCCTTCTATTATCACAAGTAATATGATAATACGTGTGATCTAACTGATAAATTCTCAAGTAGAGTGAGAGTGAGTCAGAATTATATTTATATGGACTATTTCATATATAGCTGCTTGTCCTGTATAATAGTGACCTAGTCTAGCTCCTTCTATTATCACAAGTAATATGATAATACGTGTGATCTAACTGATAAATTCTCAAGTAGAGTGAGAGCGAGTCAGAATTATATTTATATGGACTATTTCATGTATAGCTGCTTGTCCTGTATAATAGTGACCTAGCCTAGCTCCTTCTATTATCACAAGTAATATGATAATACGTGTGATCTAACTGATAAATTCTCTAGTAGAGTGAGAGTGAGTCAGAATTATATTTATATGGACTATTTCATGTATAGCTGCTTGTCCTGTATAATAGTGACCTAGTCTAGCTCCTTCTATTATCACAAGTAATATGATAATACGTGTGATCTAACTGATAAATTCTCAAGTAGAGTGAGAGTGAGTCAGAATTATATTTATATGGACTATTTCATATATAGCTGCTTGTCCTGTATAATAGTGACCTAGCCTAGCTCCTTCTATTATCACAAGTAATATGATAATACATGTGATCTAACTGATAAATTCTCAAGTAGAGTGAGAGTGAGTCAGAATTATATTTATATGGAGTATTTCATATATAGCTGCTTGTCCTGTATAATAGTGACCTAGTCTAGCTCCTTCTATTATCACAAGTAATATGATAATACGTGTGATCTAACTGATAAATTCTCTAGTAGAGTGAGAGTGAGTCAGAATTATATTTATATGGACTATTTCATATATAGCTGCTTGTCCTGTATAATAGTGACCTAGCCTGGCTCCTTCTATTATCACAAGTAATATGATAATACGTGTGATCTAACTGATAAATTCTCAAGTAGAGTGAGAGTGAGTCAGAATTATATTTATATGGACTATTTCATATATAGCTGCTTGTCCTGTATAATAGTGACCTAGCCTGGCTCCTTCTATTATCACAAGTAATATGATAATACGTGTGATCTAACTGATAAATTCTCTAGTAGAGTGAGAGTGAGTCAGAATTATATTTATATGGACTATTTCATATATAGCTGCTTGTCCTGTATAATAGTGACCTAGTCTAGCTCCTTCTATTATCACAAGTAATATGATAATACGTGTGATCTAACTGATAAATTCTCAAGTAGAGTGAGAGTGAGTCAGAATTATATTTATATGGACTATTTCATATATAGCTGCTTGTCCTGTATAATAGTGACCTAGCCTAGCTTCTTCTATTATCACAAGTAATATGATAATACGTGTGATCTAACTGATAAATTCTCAAGTAGAGTGAGAGTGAGTCAGAATTATATTTATATGGACTATTTCATATATAGCTTCTTGTCCTGTATAATAGTGACCTGGTCTAGCTCCTTCTATTATCACAAGTAATATGATAATACGTGTGATCTAACTGATAAATTCTCAAGTAGAGTGAGAGTGAGTCAGAATTATATTTATTTGGACTATTTCATATATAGCTGCTTGTCCTGTATAATAGTGGCCTAGTCTAGCTCCTTCTATTATCACAAGTAATATGATAATACGTGTGATCTAACTGATAAATTCTCAAGTAGAGTGAGAGTGAGTCAGAATTATATTTATATGGAGTATTTCATATATAGCTGCTTGTCCTGTATAATAGTGACCTAGCCTAGCTCCTTCTATTATCACAAGTAATATGATAATACGTGTGATCTAACTGATAAATTCTCAAGTAGAGTGAGAGTGAGTCAGAATTATATTTATATGGACTATTTCATATATAGCTGCTTGTCCTGTATAATAGTGACCTAGTCTAGCTCCTTCTATTATCACAAGTAATATGATAATACGTGTGATCTAACTGATAAATTCTCAAGTAGAGTGAGAGTGAGTCACAATTATATTTATATGGACAGTTTTATAAATATAATATGAATTCAGATATTATACCTGACTACAACATTTTAAAATATATAAAATATAACCTAAAATATATTAGTGATGATTTTGTTGTTTAACGACACTGTGAGTTGCCAGGATCACATCAGCGTCGCCGGTGTGCCGGAATTTTGTCCCGCAAGAGTTCATTACATGCCAGTAAATCTACTGACATGGAGCTGCCGTTTTTAAGCACACTTAAAAACCATCGGTCTGGGCCGGATTTGAGCCCGCGACCTTGGGATCAGTAGGTCAGCGTCTAACCAACTGAGCCACCCAGGCCGACAAAATATATTAGTGCTGTTCAGTACTGACGAATGAGGAAATTCATGTGATTGCAACAATGTATTGTCACCGCGCCCGCCGCATCTAATTGCCGACAACAGCAGTGTCACCCATCGCATTATTGTCGGCACTACCGCAAAGGAGCCGAAGGAAAGAGACAGAGCATGGCCGCATTGTTGGGCGCTTGCCGAAAGAGAGAAAGTGATAGAGACTTCGAGAATTGTCTCTGCTTTGTATTTCACCGCAATAACTGAACTTTCCAGAAAAGTGCCTGGGAGATATAAATAGCGGTAAAGTGCGACAGAAGAGGAGTCAGACGTATGCGAAGCATCGAGGAGTCGTGCCGACGGAGAAGGGACAGACGATGTGAAGCGTTGTGCCGACGGAGAAGGGACAGTTCTTTGTGTTACGAGTTCGGAGCCGTGCTGTTGGAGAATCGGAAAAGACTTTCTTGTTGTTGCAACGAGTGTACAAAGTTACTGTTTACGGAAATAAAAGTGTTTCTTTATCTAGACTACATCTGTCTTCTTTACTTCACACCCAACCACAAAAGTCACAGTATATTAATCATTTTGTTGTCATTCTTTCTCTTTCTTGGTTTCTTTCTTCCTTCCTTTCCTTTTCCTTCTTTTTATTTCGCCTTCTGCCGATTTTTATTCTTCATTCTGTTCTTTCTTTCTGCTTTTCCTTATTTGTTCTTTCTTCTTTGTTTCTTTTTTCGTTCTTTCTCTCCTTGTTTCTTTTCTTCTTCCTTTTTATTCCTTTTATCTTATGATGTCTTTCTTACCCCGTTTCTTTTTTCTTTATTTCCCTTTTCCTTTGTTTAATTACTTCTTTTCTTCTTTTGTTCTTTCCGTTTTGTTTGTTTGCTGTTCTTTGTTTCTATTTCTGTTCTTCTTTGTTTCCTTTTGCTTTCGTACTTTGCTTGTTTTTATTTGAATCTTTCCGTGTTCCATTTTATTCAGTTTGTTATTTTCCTTGCTTATTTCTCTTGTTGCCTCTTTTGCTTTACTTCTTTATTTATTTCTTTGGCTTTCTTTCCTTCATTCTTGACTATTCTTTCTTTCTTTGTTTCTGTCATTGTTTTGTGCGTCTGTTTCTTTGTTAGCTTGTTTCCCTGTTCAGAGGTAATAATACAGACGGACGACCATAGGATTTGTTTCCACCTGTGGAATCGATACGCCTGACTTGGGATATCTCTCAGTGGCGGCTCTTGCACATTTTATTTGTTGGGGCACACTGCTTATAAAACTACAAAGTATGTAGGGCATTAATTAAGAGTTTTTCACAGTCGCTGCTAAATTACTTTTCTTCAAAATATAGGTTAAGTAAATTATATCTATTGCCATGAAGTTTTTCTTTGAAGCAAAATATTCACTGCTCGCTATGCACTAAGTAAACTAAATAATTCTGTTTGAATTTCTCACAGATTTTACAACTTTGTTGGTAAAAATGAAATGCTTATGTTGTATTGTGTGGGACCAGTCTGTGGAAAAGGTACACGTGGGGATAGATGGGAGTGTTGAAGTTTCACTGCAAGCACAGGCGACCACAGGAAGCAGCGCCACATTCGCGCTTCGCCGACCTTTGCGACGCAGAAAGACAGGTTTGACATGCTGAAATGAAGTACAGAGATGTCGCAGAAAGTAACTATTCGTCCAGTTTTGAAGCAAAACCGGGAAAAAATGCTTTTGAGTACATGGATCGAAGTGACTTGTGAAGGTCTTAGCAGCACAGAGTAAAGTGTGCGATATATGTAGTGTTCCCACAACAGAAACCCAAGCGCAAACAGCATAAAGCAGGTGAAGGTGGAGCAATGAGAGGAACAGTAAACATTCACACACTTAGTAAAGGAAGAAGGAACAATTCTACACATAAGGTGCACTAATACTTGACATTTGTCTCGTCTCGTCTCATATTTACAGGATCAAACTGAAATAACCCAGCTTCTCGTATTCTCAATAACAAAACGCTCTTATTCTAAAAGTTTATAGTTATCTAGGAACAAATACTTTCATTAAACAGATTTATCATCACCTCACTGAATTATTATTGATTAAAGGTTCTTAATTTATGGCTATATTCGTAGAAAATTGATAAACGATAACCTTTTCTTTTGGCGGATTTCAATCGGCTCAACGTTTTTTGTGTAAATTAAATTTAAAAAATCTGATGTGTTGCACTCACATGACTTTCTCTACTCTTGTACTAACCATTCTTACAAACTTATTCCTATATCTTGTTCATGTTAGTAAAGATAAACATTCGTAAAAAGTATCTTATTGCTTATTTCCTTGTAGGTACAAGGGGAATATGGGAATACAGTAGACTTTGAGTGATAGTCAAATCTTTTAAAGCTTTGAGATTCCGTTCTCTTTGCACGACTAACATATAACAAATGAACAACGATGTTCCATTTCATGAAAGTTTCCCGAAACTCACACACATGACAAGAAATATCTCCGAAATGTTTCAACCTACAAGAAAATTATCTGGATATAAATTGTGTATTTTAGCAAGATCTACATTCTTTGTATACTATTATTTGGTTTATCTCTAACGGTTTACCAGTTACGCAAAAGTCACCCAGAGTAGATACGGCTACAGGGCAAGCCAGAAAATTCAAAATATACATTTCGTTCGTCATAAGAATATCTAAATTACATTTTAGTCAAAATCGTTAGAGCCATTTTCAACGTAAATACCAACTTCTTAAACCACGGGTAGTGCCGGGTTTTCCAACTAGCTAGTTATATATTTTCCTATCATTTCTTAAAAGATTATTGATCCTACCAGTCAATAATTAGAAATACTTTTGAAAGGAGAAACACCCGATGATGATAGTTCAGAATGCAAGAACAGTAAAGTGTTGTGATTTGTCACTCAACAGTTTGCATTATGCATGAGATTGAAGCAGGTCGAGATTGGTGAATTAATTATTGGAATATTAATTCCCAAGTTCAGCAAACTGCAACACACTCCAGGGGCCCGGGGCTATGTGCAGCAGTTACATTGTGTTATCAAAGCTGCAGTTACTGGAGAAAACGTAGGCACTATTTCATATGTAGGGGCCTTAATTTATCACAATACGTGTGATCTAACTGATAAATTCTCAAGTAGAGTGAGAGTGAGTCAGAATTATATTTATATGGACTATTTCATATCTAGCAGTTTATCCTGTATAATAGTGACGTAGTCTAGCTCCTTCTATTATCACAAGTAATATGATAATACATGTGATCTAACTCATAAATTCTCAAGTAGAGTAAGAGTGAGTCAGAATTATATTTATATGGACTATTTCATATATAGCTGCTTGTCCTGTATAATAGTGACCTAGCCTAGCTCCTTCTATTATCACAAGTAATATAATACGTGTGATCTAACTGATAAATTCTCAAGTAGACTGAGACTGAGTCAGAATTATATTTATATGGACTATTTCATATATAGCTGCTTGTCCTGTATAATATTGACCTAGTCTATCTCCTTCTATTATCACAAGTAATATGATAATACGTGTGATCTAACTGATAAATTCTCAAGTAGAGTGAGAGTGAGTCAGAATTATATTTATATGGACTATTTCATATATAGCTGCTTGTTCTGTATAATAGTGACCTAGTCTAGCTCCTTCTATTATCAAGAGTAATATGATAATACGTGTGATCTAACTGATAAATTATCAAGTAGAGTGAGAGTGAGTCAGACTGTCGAATTATATTTATATGGACTATTTCATATATAGCTGCTTGTCCTGTATAATAGTGACCTAGCCTAGCTCCTTCTATTATCACAAGTAATATGATAATACGTGTGATCTAACTGAGAAATTCTCAAGTAGAGTGAGAGTGAGTCAGAATTATATTTATATGGACTATTTCATATATAGCTGCTTGTCCTGTATAATAGTGACCTAGTCTAGCTCCTTCTATTATCACAAGTAATATGATAATACGTGTGATCTAACTGAGAAATTCTCAAGTAGAGTGAGAGTGAGTCAGAATTATATTTATATGGAGTATTTCATATATAGTTGCTTGTCCTGTATAATAGTGACCTAGTCTAGCTCCTTCTATTAACACAAGTAATATGATAATACGTGTGATCTAACTGATAAATTCTCAAGTAGAGTGAGAGTGAGTCAGAATTATATTTATATGGAGTATTTCATATATAGTTGCTTGTCCTGTATAATAGTGACCTAGTCTAGCTCCTTCTATTATCACAAGTAATATGATAATACGTGTGATGTAACTGATAAATTATCAAGTAGAGTGAGAGTGAGTCAGAATTATATTTATATGGACTATTTCATATATAGCTGCTTGTCCTGTATAATAGTGACCTAGTCTAGCTCCTTCTATTATCACAAGTAATATGATAATACGTGTGATCTAACTGACACTCTCAAGTAGAGTGAGAGTGAGTCAGAATTATATTTATATGGACTATTTCATATATAGCTGCTTGTCCTGTATAATAGTGACCTAGTCTAGCTCCTTCTATTATCACAAGTAATATGATAATACGTGTGATCTAACTCATAAATTCTCAAGTAGAGTGAGAGTGAGTCAGAATTATATTTATATGGAGTATTTCATATAGCTGCTTGTCCTGTATAATAGTGACCTAGTCTAGCTCCTTCTATTATCACAAGTAATATTAATACGTGTGATCTAACTGATAAATTCTCAAGTAGAGTGAGAGTGAGTCAGAATTATATTTATATGGACTATTTCATATATAGCTGCTTGTCCTGTATAATATTGACCTAGTCTAGCTCCTTCTATTATCACAAGTAATATGATAATACGTGTGATCTAACTGATAAATTCTCAAGTAGAGTGAGAGTGAGTCAGAATTATATTTATATGGACTATTTCATATATAGCTGCTTGTTCTGTATAATAGTGACCTAGTCTAGCTCCTTCTATTATCACAAGTAATATGATAATATGTGTGATCTAACTGATAAATTCTCAAGTAGAGTGAGAGTGAGTCAGAATTATATTTATATGGACTATTTCATATATAGCTGCTTGTCCTGTATAATAGTGACCTAGTCTAGCTCCTTCTATTATCACATGTAATATGATAATACGTGTGATCTAACTGATAAATTCTCAAGTAGAGTGAGAGTGAGTCAGAATTATATTTATATGGAGTATTTCATATATAGCTGCTTGTCCTGTATAATAGTGACCTAGTCTAGCTCCTTCTATTATCACATGTAATATGATAATACGTGTGATCTAACTGATAAATTCTCAAGTAGAGTGAGAGTGAGTCAGAATTATATTTATATGGAGTATTTCATATATAGCTGCTTGTCCTGTATAATAGTGACCTAGTCTAGCTCCTTCTATTATCACAAGTAATACGATAATACGTGTGATCTAACTGATAAATTCTCAAGTAGAGTGAGAGTGAGTCAGACTGTCGAATTATATTTATATGGACTATTTCATATATAGCTGCTTGTCCTGTATAATAGTGACCTAGCCTAGCTCCTTCTATTATCACAAGTAATACGATAATACGTGTGATCTAACTGATAAATTCTCAAGTAGAGTGAGAGTGAGTCACACTGTCGAATTATATTTATATGGACTATTTCATATATAGCTGCTTGTCCTGTATAATAGTGACATAGTCTAGCTCCTTCTACTAACACAAGTAATATGATAATACGTGTGATCTAACTGATAAATTCTCAAGTAGAGTGAGAGTGAGTCAGAATTATATTTATATGGAGTATTTCATATATAGCTGCTTGTCCTGTATAATAGTGACCTAGTCTAGCTCCTTCTATTATCACATGTAATATGATAATACGTGTGATCTAACTGATAAATTCTCAAGTAGAGTGAGAGTGAGTCAGAATTATATTTATATGGACTATTTCATATATAGCTGCTTGTCCTGTATAATAGTGACCTAGTCTAGCTCCTTCTATTATCACAAGTAATATGATAATACGTGTGATCTAACTGATAAATTCTCAAGTAGAGTGAGAGTGAGTCAGAATTATATTTATATGGACTATTTCATATATAGCTGCTTGTCCTGTATAATAGTGACCTAGTCTAGCTCCTTCTATTATCACAAGTAATATGATAATACGTGTGATCTAACTGATAAATTCTCAAGTAGAGTGAGAGTGAGTCAGAATTATATTTATATGGAGTATTTCATATATAGCTGCTTGTCCTGTATAATAGTGACCTAGTCTAGCTCCTTCTATTATCACATGTAATATGATAATACGTGTGATCTAACTGATAAATTCTCAAGTAGAGTGAGAGTGAGTCAGAATTATATTTATATGGACTATTTCATATATAGCTGCTTGTCCTGTATAATAGTGACCTAGTCTAGCTCCTTCTATTATCACAAGTAATATGATAATACGTGTGATCTAACTGATAAATTCTCAAGTAGAGTGAGAGTGAGTCAGAATTATATTTATATGGACTATTTCATATATAGCTGCTTGTCCTGTATAATAGTGACCTAGTGTAGCTCCTTCTATTATCACAAGTAATATGATAATACGTGTGATCTAACTGATAAATTCTCAAGTAGAGTGAGAGTGAGTCACAATTATATTTATATGGACTATTTCATATATAGCTGCTTGTCCTGTATAATAGTGACCTAGTCTAGCTCCTTCTATTATCACAAGTAATATGATAATACGTGTGATCTAACTGATAAATTCTCAAGTAGAGTGAGAGTGAGTCAGAATTATATTTATATGGAGTATTTCATATATAGCTGCTTGTCCTGTATAATAGTGACCTAGTCTAGCTCCTTCTATTATCACATGTAATATGATAATACGTGTGATCTAACTGATAAATTCTCAAGTAGAGTGAGAGTGAGTCAGAATTATATTTATATGGACTATTTCATATATAGCTGCTTGTCCTGTATAATAGTGACCTAGTCTAGCTCCTTCTATTATCACAAGTAATATGATAATACGTGTGATCTAACTGATAAATTCTCAAGTAGAGTGAGAGTGAGTCAGAATTATATTTATATGGACTATTTCATATATAGCTGCTTGTCCTGTATAATAGTGACCTAGTCTAGCTCCTTCTATTATCACAAGTAATATGATAATACGTGTGATCTAACTGATAAATTCTCAAGTAGAGTGAAAGTGAGTCAGAATTATATTTATATGGACTATTTCATAAATTCATGTAGGTTGTCAGTAGTGTTTGTGATTGTTGGTCTGTGTGTATATGTGTTGGTGTAAGTCTGTCCGTGTATGTTGCCTGTGTGTGTGGGGGGGGGGGGGGGTTGTTTTTGTGTGTGTTTGTGTCTGTGTTTCTGTATGTGCGTCGGTGACTGAGTGTTCGTGTATATTGTCTGTGCTTGATTTGTGTTGGTGTATATGTGTTGGTGTCTGTGGTTTCGGGCATGTGCACCGTGTTTTTAGGGTGTATTATTTGCTTATGTGTATCTTTGTCTCTGTGTGATTGTATGTGTGTGAGTGTGTATGTGTTTCTGAGGTGTCTGTGATGGCATAATTCAAAAATAGGAGGTCGGTTAAATACCATTTAGACATTTAAGTTGAACATGATACAAAGATGCTATGTGGTGCTTTTGTAGAAATTGACCCACACTAAACTACCCCTTACGTACTAAAATTTTAAAAGCTTACAGATCTTTTTCGAACTGACTCTAACGATGTTGATTAAAATACCATACGTTTAACATACGTACCTTCATAACAAATGGGGTGTAAATGTTGAATTTTCTGTGAATAGTGACTAAAGCACTTTTCATTGTGAGTTTTCCATTACTGGTAGAAGCAGTGAGCTCCAACTATGAAAGCAATACAGAACTAGCTGAACCTGACAAATGTTATGCATTGTACACACACACTAATCACTATAAATGTTTGTATGGAAATGCTAGCTTGTTCAATGCACAACTCCAGATTACAACTGTGTGTATTAGATTCTGTCAATTATCCTACCCGGCGTTGCCCGGCGCTTTGCTAAATCATCAATTTGCCACTACTCTAAATTAAACAGCTATTCGCCACTTGAATATTATAGCAGACACAAAATTGAATGGCGGGTGACGGAAGTGCTGAAGTACCCTATTTCTGTGACCAGGGCTACAAAATAAATGACGTAATTGCCATGCCAACAAGACTGCAATGACGCAATAACCAACACCACGTAATTATTTCCAATGTGCCTGTAAGAAAACCTGAAATCGTCACTTTCCCCTAAGAATAGGAAGTACAGGAAGTATTATATTTCATATAAAAATTATATGTCTAGAATTCACCAAAAATATGTTTTGAGCTCCCTAAATAAAAAAAGCTTTTTTGGAAAAGTCCGTGTGTGTTGTTTGTGTGTGTTGCGCGTGTGTATGTGTGTGCGCGTGTGCGTGTGTGTGTGTGTTTATCTGTGCGTGTGCGTGCGTGTCTCTGTGTGTGGGGGGGTCAGCATAACTCAATGAAAAGTCGGTTAAAAACCAAAATAAATATTTAAGTTTAATGTCTTTCAAGGATGCGACTCAAAGATTTTGAAGAAAATTGCTCCACCCTGAACTGCCCTTTATATGGAACATTTTTTGAAAATGTTGAATATCTCCAAAAGGGCTCTAACATCTTGATCAAAATGCCATATGTTTAAGATATTTTGATGACAAATGAAATGTATATTTTGAATGTTCTGGCTATAGCCTATGTAGTCCTGTTTACTCTGGATGACTTTTGTATAATTAGTAAACGGTAAGAGGTAGATAAAATCTTACTGTAGAAAAAATACAGATATCGTTAAAACACAACATATGTCCAAATACTTTTTTTTTTTGTAGTGTGACCTGTTTCGGAGATATTCCTTGTTATTTGTGTGAGTTCTGTAGTATTATGCTTTGTTTTCCATGTACAAGGAAATAAAGGATAAGATAATTTGTACAAAAGTTTGTGTGTTAACATGAAGAAGATATAGGAATAAGAATGGTTAGTGCAAGGGTGAGGAGAGAAAGTCATGTGAGTGCAGCACATCAGATTGAAGCCCCTATCGGTATATTAACGTATTGGAACTCATGTTATTGTTTGTTCTCCATTAGCGAGATATTCTGTCCTACGGGAACCATTCATTGCTTGTTATGTTACCTAACTTTTATCTAAATTAAAATTTCAGGTCTCTCTCTGTCTCACACACACATACACACACGCACAGTCACAGACACACAGACACGTGCACACAAACACACACACACAAACACACACGCACACGCAGCCACACACACGCACATACACACACAAACACACGCACGCACACACATACACACAGAAACACACACACAGACACAAACACACAGACACACACTCACCCACATGCACACACAAACACACGCACGCACACACATACACACAGAAACACACACACAAACACAAACACACAGACACACACACTCACCCACATGCACACACAAACACACGCACGCACACACATACACACAGAAACACACACACAGACACAAACACAGACACACACACACACACGCACGCACACACATACACACAGAAACACACACACAGACACAAACACACACACACACTCTCACCCACATGCACACACACACGCACGCGCACACATACACACAGAAACACACACACAGACACAAACACACACACACACACGTCAATAACTAATCTTCTTTCCCACAGGTGAACAGAGCTCACAAAAGCATCTGAACGTGGTACGTTGGTAGCAAAACGGAGAGTATAAAAACCTTATCTAAGAGAAGCATTTACATACGGCAATTATCAATATACGTGGTAAACGAATTGTGCGTTAGTCTCGCGAAAACTCGATAATGGCTCCACCGATTTGAATCTGATTTTTTATTTGCCTCAATGCTGGGAAGGTTTAGAAAACATCTGCCGTGTTACACTCACATGAGTTTCTCTATTCTTACAGACTCTTATTCCTATATCTTCTTCATGTTGATATAGATAAACATTTGTACAAGTTATCTTATTGTTGAATTTCTTGTATCTGCAACGAAAACTCACACAAATAACAAGGAATATCTGTGAAACGGTTCGCTCTACAAAACATCGATTTGGACATAACTTGTATGTCTTAACAAGATCTAAATTGTTTGTACAGTAAGATTTGGTCTATCTCTTACGGTTTACCAGTTATACAAAAGTCATCCAGAGTAAACAGGACTACGTGGGCTTTAGCCAGAAAATTCAAAATATACATTGCATTTGTCATATCTTAAACATATAGCATTTCAATCCAAACCGTTAGAGCCATTTTTGAAAAAAATTAAAATTTTCCATGTAAAGAATAGTTGAGGGTGGAAGCATTTTCAAAATCTTCGTGTCGCATCCTTGAAAGACAAACTTAAATGCCAACTTTAGTTTTTAACCGACTTTTCGGTTTTACTTTACGTATAGTAAAGTACAAGAAATGTTATATTCCACCCAAAAATTTGATGTCGAGATTTCACTGGAAATGTATGTTTTGAGGCCGCCTGAATCTATTTTTAGAAAAAGCTCTGCGCGCGCGTGTTTGTGTGTGTGTGTCTGTGGACAGCATAACTCAAAAGCGAAATCTGTTTTGAACAAAATACCTCCACCCTAAACTACACTTTACATGGAAAATTTTCATTTCCGAAAAATGGTTAACAATTTTGATCAAAATGTCATATGACAAATGAAATGTATACTTTGAATGTCCTGGCTATAGCCCATGCAGCCCTGTTTACTCTGGATGACTTGTATAACTGGTAAACCGTAAGGGGTAGACCAAATCTTATCACACAAAAATGTAGACCTTTCTAGAACACACAATTGATGTCGAAATGAATATTTTTGAGCAGTGAACCATTTCAGAAATGTTCCTTGTTATTTGTGTGAGTTTTGGAATACATAAACTTTTCTCAAATTGGAGGTCGCTATTCATTTTGGGTTTTCGTTGCAGATACAAGAAATTCAACAATAAGATAATTTGCACAAATGTTTGTAAGAATGGTTAATAGAAGTGTAGAGAAAGTCATGTGAGTGTAACACATGAAATTTGCCAGCTCACTTTTGTGCACAGAGTGCTTCTAGGTGATAATAGTAGAGAAATATTTACCAAGTTGGACGGACACTGAACACACAGGCACAAGAATCAACAAGTGAGGGAGGACCTGCTCTCTCGCGGTAAGCACGTCCGACGGACACAAGATCGCGGTTCACACTGAGTGGATGTATCAGTTTGTCTCTCGCTCGCTCGCTCGCTCGCTAGGCGCCTGCGTCTAGGCCGGGTATCATCCCCTTCCTTCCTTACTGCTTTCTTGCTTGCTCATTCATCTCCCCATTCCTACTCACAATGTGCAATTATTTCTCTGGTGCGAACCACAAGAAAATACAAACGTTCCAGAAACCTCGCTGATATTCCTAAAATATGTATGTATCAACACACAACAGTATACGTACGTAATAGATGAAACACCGCACCTTGTCCGTGGTTTGGCAATTTATCGATAAAACCGTCAAACTTAGTAGCCAACTATTTGCAGATACCTACTCTACAAAATACGTAGAATTGAACACTACCCATTGACTGCACTTCACCCAAAGAAATCCCTTTTATCATCCAGCAAGTTCCCGCATGATCTTGTACCAACATTTGAGTCGCCACACAGCGCGCCAGACAGTCAGCCAGCGAGCCAGACAGCCAGCCAGTCAGCCAGCCAGCGAGCCAGACAGTCAGCCAGCGAGCCAGACAGCCAGACTGTCATCCAGCGAGCCAGACAGTCAGTCAGCCAGCCAGTCAGTCAGCCAGCGAGCCAGACAGTCAGTCAGACAGCGAGCCAGACAGTCAGCCAGCCAGCGAGCCAGACAGTCAGCCAGCCAGCCAGCGAGCCAGACAGTCAGCCAGCGAGCCAGACAGTCAGCCAGCGATCCAGACAGTCAGCCAGTCAGCCAGCCAGCGAGCCAGACAGCCAGACAGACAGCCAGCCAGCCAGTCAGTCAGCCAGCGAGCCAGACAGTCAGCCAGCGAGCCAGAGAGCCAGTCAGTCAGCCAGCCAGACAGTCAGTCAGCCAGCGAGCCAGACAGTCAGACAGCGAGCCAGACAGTCAGACAGCGAGCCAGACAGTCAGCCAGCCAGTCAGCCAGCCAGTCAGCCAGACAGTCAGCCAGCGAGCCAGACAGTCAGCCAGCCAGCGAGCCAGACAGTCAGACAGCGAGCCAGACAGTCAGCCAGCCAGCGAGCCAGACAGTCAGCCAGCCAGCCAGCCAGCGAGCCAGACAGTCAGCCAGCGATCCAGACAGTCAGCCAGCCAGCCAGCGAGCCAGACAGCGAGACAGACAGCCAGCCAGCCAGTCAGTCAGCCAGCGAGCCAGACAGTCAGCCAGCGAGCCAGACAGCCAGTCAGTCAGCCAGCCAGACAGTCAGCCAGTCAGCCAGACAGTCAGTCAGCCAGCGAGCCAGACAGTCAGACAGCGAGCCAGACAGTCAGCCAGCCAGTCAGCCAGCCAGTCAGCCAGACAGTCAGTCAGCCAGCGAGCCAGACAGTCAGCCAGCCAGCGAGCCAGACAGTCAGCCAGCCAGCGAGCCAGACAGTCAGCCAGCCAGCGAGCCAGACAGTCAGCCAGCCAGTCAGTCAGCCAGCCAGCGAGCCAGATAGTCAGCCAGCCAGTCAGCCAGCCAGCGAGCCAGACAGTCAGCCAGCGAGCCAGACAGTCAGCCAGCCAGCGAGCCAGACAGTCAGCCAGCGAGCCAGACAGCCAGACAGTCAGCCAGCGAGCCAGACAGTCAGCCAGCGAGCCAGACAGCCAGACAGTCAGCCAGCCAGACAGTCAGCCAGCCAGTCAGCCAGCCAGTCAGTCAGTCAGTCAGTCAGCCAGCGAGCCAGACAGTCAGACAGCGAGCCAGACAGTCAGCCAGCGAGCCAGTCAGCCAGCCAGACAGTCAGCCAGCCAGTCAGTCAGTCAGCCAGCGAGCCAGACAGTCAGCCAGCGAGCCAGACAGTCAGCCAGCGAGCCAGACAGCCAGACAGTCAGTCAGCCAGCCAGCGAACCAGCCAGTCAGCCAGCGAGCCAGACAGTCAGCCAGCGAGCCAGACAGCCAGACAGTCAGTCAGCCAGCCGGCCGGTTAGCCAGCTAGCCGTCTGTGTCCGTCACTGTCTGGTTGTGAATCTACACATCACAGACTCGTCCTTCCAATGGACCATGCAGCTAAGGTTGTCACCGCTCGTAATTTCCAAACAATAGAACTGCACATCGCTGATATATCAATTTTCTGGCTATAGCCTATGTAGTCCTGTATACTCTTGATGACTTTCGTATAACTGGTAAACCGCAAGAGGTTGACCAAATCGTACTGAACAACACACATAAAACACAAAATTTATGTGAAAATTATTTTTCTTTTTGGAGTGAAGCATTTTGGATATATTCCTTTATATTTGAGCGTGTTTGTTATTCATGATTACAGTGCCGTATTCCCCTTGTACCTGCAAGAAAATTAAGAATAAGATAGTGTATACAAATGTTTCTCTATATTAACATGAAGATATAGGAATAGGAGTTTTAAGAATAGTTAGGACAAGATATGAGAAAATAATGTGAGTGCAACACATCAGACTTTTTATAAAATATTTTGTATGCAATATATAGAGAATGGAGGAAGTTACCACTTGGTTTGAAATTGTCAGATATCTTACTTGACTGTCTGTGGAACTGGAAGCACTCAGAATGATTGCGTCTTTTGCTTATTCCTTCTTCCTAAAGAAGTGAAAAAGTTTCACTTGAATGCAGTGTATAAGGATAAGCGACTGGATGTAAGGAAAGATCTGCTCTGGGAGCCTTGGCCGGTTATGTTCAATATTCAACGTAACGTTCCAACAGCTTCAGTATAACTATAAGGAAAAGGCAAAATTATCAAATTAATACGAGTGGTCACGGTTGTAGCGTATGAAGGTAGGAGGACCACGTTCGATTCTTGCCCATTGTTTTACTCGTGGTTTTCTAGGCCGCCGAGCTGGTCGCCTTTGTCCCAATTTCCTTCTATGTCACGTGGAATTTGTACAGTCATAGGAAAAGATGGTTAAGCGCATTAAAGTTCTAAGTTGCGCGCGGTTTACACAAGTCTGTATTTGCAACCTAGAGCTTAGTTTATTGGCACTCTTACATTCTGTGCAACATCATCCCCTTCTTTATCACCAACACACAACATATTGAACAGGAGGTATCATGCTGGCGGTATCGACGTGGGATCCTCTCCTATTCTACTCCCCTCATTCGCCCAGTCATTATTTAGATAGTTGCACATCGCTTCACTTGCCCTCAACGTTATAGTTCTCATAAAACCACTAGTTAAATATAACAGTGATATCGCTGTAAAGCATGTTATAGCAAGTGAGTCAAGGTTATGAGAAGTAAACAGTTGTGAGTTGTAATATCATGAAAGACTGTAGACTGTGTTAACATCAGTAAAAGAGAACTGTGTATTTGTGTAATTAGTGTATGAGAGACAGAGAAAGTGAAGAAAGACAGTGAAAGGAGTGAGTCAAGGTTATGAGAAGTAAACAGTTGTGAGTTGTAATATCATGAAAGACTGTAGACTGTGTTAACATCAGTAAAAGAGAACTGTGTATTTGTGTAATTAGTGTATGAGAGAGAGAGAAAGTGAAGAAAGACAGTGAAAGGAGTGAGTCAAGGTTATGAGAAGTAAACAGTTGTGAGTTGTAATATCATGAAAGACTGTAGACTGTGTTAACATCAGTAAAAGAGAACTGTGTATTTGTGTAATTAGTGTATGAGAGACAGAGAAAGTGAAGAAAGACAGTGAAAGGAGTGAGTCAAGGTTATGAGAAGTAAACAGTTGTGAGTTGTAATATCATGAAAGACTGTAGACTGTGTTAACATCAGTAAAAGAGAACTGTGTATCTGTGTAATTAGTGTATGGGAGACAGAGAAAGTGAAAGGAGTGAGTCAAGGTTATGAGAAGTAAACAGTTGTGAGTTGTAATATCATGAAAGACTGTAGACTGTGTTAACATCAGTAAAAGAGAACTGTGTATTTGTGTAATTAGTGTATGACAGACAGAGAAAGTGAAGAAAGACAGTGAAAGGAGTGAGTCAAGGTTATGAGAAGTAAACAGTTGTGAGTTGTAATATCATGAAAGACTGTAGACTGTGTTAACATCAGTAAAAGAGAGCTGTGTATTTGTGTAATTAGTGTATGAGAGACAGAGAAAGTGAAGAAAGACAGTGAAAGGAGTGAGTCAAAGTTATGAGAAGTAAACAGTTGTGAGTTGTAATATCATGAAAGACTGTAGACTGTGTTAACATCAGTAAAAGAGAGCTGTGTATTTGTGTAATTAGTGTATGAGAGACAGAGAAAGTGAAGAAAGACAGTGAAAGGAGTGAGTCAAAGTTATGAGAAGTAAACAGTTGTGAGTTGTAATATCATGAAAGACTGTAGACTGTGTTAACATCAGTAAAAGAGAACTGTGTATCTGTGTAATTAGTGTATGAGAGAGAGACAGAGAAAGTGAAGAAAGACAGTGAAAGGAGTGAGTCAAGGTTATGAGAAGTAAACAGTTGTGAGTTGTAATATCATGAAAGACTTAGACTGTGTTAACATCAGTAAAAGAGAACTGTGTATTTGTGTAATTAGTGTATGAGAGAGACAGAGAAAGTGAAGAAAGACAGTGAAAGGAGTGAGTCAGGGTTATGAGAAGTAAACAGTTGTGAGTTGTAATATCATGAAAGACTGTAGACTGTGTTAACATCAGTAAAAGAGAACTGTGTATTTGTGTAATTAGTGTATGAGAGAGAGAGAAAGTGAAGAAAGACAGTGAAAGGAGTGAGTCAAGGTTATGAGAAGTAAACAGTTGTGAGTTGTAATATCATGAAAGATTGTAGACTGTGTTAACATCAGTAAAAGAGAACTGTGTATTTGTGTAATTAGTGTATGAGAGACAGAGAAAGTGAAGAAAGACAGTGAAAGGAGTGAGTCAAGGTTATGAGAAGTAAACAGTTGTGAGTTGTAATATCATGAAAGACTTAGACTGTGTTAACATCAGTAAAAGAGAACTGTGTATTTGTGTAATTAGTGTATGAGAGAGAGAGAAAGTGAAGAAAGACAGTGAAAGGAGTGAGTCAAGGTTATGAGAAGTAAACAGTTGTAAGTTGTAATATCATGAAAGACTGTAGACTGTGTTAACATCAGTAAAACAGAACTGTGTATTTGTGTAATTAGTGTATGAGAGACAGAGAAAGTGAAGAAAGACAGTGAAAGGAGTGAGTCAAGGTTATGAGAAGTAAACAGTTGTGAGTTGTAATATCATGAAAGACTGTAGACTGTGTTAACATCAGTAAAAGAGAACTGTGTATTTATGTAATTAGTGTATGAGAGAGAGACAGAGAAAGTGAAGAAGGACAGTGAAAGGAGTGAGTCAAGGTTATGAGAAGTAAACAGTTGTGAGTTGTAATATCATGAAAGACTGTAGACTGTGTTAACATCAGTAAAAGAGAACTGTGTATTTGTGTAATTAGTGTATGAGAGAGAGACAGAGAAGGTGAAGAAAGACAGTGAAAGGAGTGAGTCAAGTTTATGAGAAGTAAACAGTTGTGAGTTGTAATATCATGAAAGACTGTAGACTGTGTTAACATCAGTAAAAGAGAACTGTGTATTTGTGTAATTAGTGTATGAGAGAGAGACAGAGAAAGTGAAGAAGGACAGTGAAAGGAGTGAGTCAAGGTTATGAGAAGTAAACAGTTGTGAGTTGTAATATCATGAAAGACTGTAGACTGTGTTAACACCAGTAAAAGAGAACTGTGTATTTGTGTAATTAGTGTATGAGAGAGAGACAGAGAAAGTGAAGAAGAACAGTGAAAGGAGTGAGTCAAGGTTATGAGAAGTAAACAGTTGTGAGTTGTAATATCATGAAAGACTGTAGACTGTGTTAACATCAGTAAAAGAGAACTGTGTATTTGTGTAATTAGTGTATGAGAGAGAGACAGAGAAAGTGAAGAAGGACAGTGAAAGGAGTGAGTCAAGGTTATGAGAAGTAAACAGTTGTGAGTTGTAATATCATGAAAGACTGTAGACTGTGTTAACACCAGTAAAAGAGAACTGTGTATTTGTGTAATTAGTGTATGAGAGAGAGACAGAGAAAGTGAAGAAGGACAGTGAAAGGAGTGAGTCAAGGTTATGAGAAGTAAACAGTTGTGAGTTGTAATATCATGAAAGATGATCATTATTGAAATATAAAGTTAATACACATATGGAAGTAAAGTGAACCAGTTGGAGCAATGCTGTGCTGAAAGTTGGAGGCTGCCAGCCACCTTGTCATAAGATAGATTAGAAGAGAGCTAAAAGCTTCCGTCTGGTAACACGAGAAGCACCTTTACAAAGTACCGGAGTTTCCGATACGTAAGACGACAAACCTTGATGGACAACTTCCTACAAACTTAACAATCAATACCATGTTGCACTCACATGGCTTTCTCTTTTCTTGTACTAACCATTCTTGCACATTCTTATTGCTATATCTTCGTTTAATATGGATAAACGTTTGTACAAATTATCTCATTGTTAATTTTCTTCTAGAGTGCAAGGAAAATGTTAGTGATCGCTATATGATAACTTCGAAATTTGGAAGAGACAAGAAAATAAGCAGAGAACCTGTGTAAGTATTGCAAAATTCTAGCAGTAAAATTTGGTTTATCTCTTACGGTTTATGAGTTATTCAAAAGTGATGCAGATTAAACAGGACTACATGGGCTATAGCCACAAAATATACGTTTCATATGTCATTAAATATCTTAAATATGAGGCATTTTAATGAAAATGGTTAGAGGCATTTTGGAGAAAATCAAAATTGTGAAAAATTGGCCAACAAAGGTTAGTTTAGGGCGGGAAAAAATTATTTTGTTGTTTAACGACGCTGTCAATTGCTAGGATCACATCAGCGTCGCCGGTGTGCCGGAATTTTGTCCCGCTGGAGTTCTTTTACATGCCAGTAAATCTACTCACATGGAGGTGTCTGTGCTGGGTTTGAACCTGCGACTTTGAGATCACTAGGCCAGCGTCTAACCAACTGAGCCCCCCAGACCGACGTTTAGGGTGGAGGAATTCCCTTCGAGATCTTCATGACGCATTCTTAAAAGATATTAAATTTAAATACCAAATTTGGTTTTGAACCAATTTTTCGTTTTTGATTTATGCTGCTCACAGGCACAGACATGGACGTGTTTTGCATTTCTCTTTTATTCAGGGACCTCAAAGCACATATTTCCGGTGAAATCAGTACTTCCTCTACTTGCTATACGTGGTAGAGAAAGTGATTTATTGTTTTACAATCAGGTATGGCTTCACTTAGGAAACTTGCAGTTACACTAACTCCGCTACCCCGACGTGATGACGTCACGCCAAGCCACGCCACGGACTTTCTAGTCCATGGGAAGCTTTTCAAGGTTACTACAACATAATGGAGTTGTTAAGCGAGTAGAGTAAAGGGATAGTTGGTTGACAAACACTGGTGTACAAGGACACCAAATATTTACAACCTTTCTTCCTGGGAAGTTAGTGTTTGCTCGCCACTTGTGTTACCTCAGTTCCTGCCCTAGTTTTTATTAGCTAAAACTGCAGCGTGTCCCAAAACACCGATAAACTGCAAGTGTGAGAACGAACGGTTGGCATTAGTCATCAAAATAACATTCCTGCGCATGCGCTAAATTCCTCCATAGTCCTTGATGTGATATAGGGGGTACAAAGTTTGTGTTGGGTGAACATATACGATCTCCCTGTTCAGCGCCCAAACTGTACACTTCCAGACAAGGGTTCCTGTTTGAAAACTGATCGGTTGGTGTCGGTGTTTTTGGGACATCTGTATATGTGAAAGTTTACACGCGAGACCACAGGTCGATCAGCTGATACTGAAGAACAAACATGGCTACCAGTGTGGTATGTTATGGGGGAACACGTGTTACTTTTGTTTAATTGAAAGTGAATTCGAGGCAGTATATGCTGTTTCAGTGACTGTGTTTATTTGTAAATATTGTAAATTAATCAAAATTCATTTTGCAGTAGTTTTCCTGTTGTAGTACAAGAATTATAACATGCTTTTCGCTGCACTTTTAACGGCTTCTTTTGAGCAATTGAACCGTTTTTAGCCTGGTTTTCGTAAATTTTACTTGTTATAGTTTAACTATTAAATTAAAATGACTATTTTTATTTATAGTGCGTAATTTTAAGTGATTTAAGAAATGATTAATTGTTCAGTGAAGTTCTTCAAGAATCCATAACCTATATTGTAACATGGTGATGCCGGTAGGTACTGAAACGTATATATGTAATTCTTCTTTTGTTTTAGGTGTAGAATTTGACAATATGGGTCGACGTTGTAGTGTGTATGGATGTATGCAAAACCAATTATGACAGTCAATACATAATTGAAACACACTCAAAGGACATATCTACACCCAAAAACTGTTCTCGGTGACCTACAGATGGTCACCGTATGGGATTTTGTTAAACCATTCTGGTATCAGTTAAATGCAGTGAATGTTAACATTTAACAAGATAATCAATAAGGGTGTGTGTGGGTAGGTGCTGGTTACTCTGGATGACTTTCGTACAACTGCCAAACCGTAAGAGATAGACCAAATCTTACTGTACAAATGTCTAGTCCTTGTTAAAACACATGTGTCCAAATGCATATTTTGTAGTGAACCATTTCCGAGGTATTCCTTGTTATTTGTGTGAGTTTTGTAATACAGTGATCACAGCGCGTGTGATGATACGATATAAACACAGAGCGAGCAACTGTACACTGAGTGTGTTTCGACACTTGCCTTGCTGGTATTTGACGAGCAGTGGCGGAATTTCGAAGGTAAATGTGTAAGTGGACTTGAGCACAGGTGTGCAGGCAGGCCGGCAGGTAGGCAGCTAGGTAGGCCGGCAGGCAGGTAGGCAGGCACGTAGGTAGGTAGATAGGCAGGCCGGCAGGTAGGCAGGCACGCAGGCAGGTAGGTAGGCCGGCAGGCAGGTAGGCACGCAGGCAGGTAGGCAGGCCGGCCGGCAGGTAGGCAGGCACGCAGGCAGGTAGATAGGCAGGCCGGCAGGTAGGCAGGCACGCAGGCAGGTAGGCAGGCACGCAGGCAGGTAGGCCGGCCGGCAGGTAGGCAGGCACGCAGGCAGGTAGACAGGCACGCAGGCAGGTAGGTAGGCCGGCAGGTAGGTAGGCAGGCCGGCATGTAGGTAGGCAGGCCGGCAGGTAGGCAGGCACGCAGGCAGGTAGGTAGGCCGGCAGGCAGGTAGGTAGGCACGCAGGCAGGTAGGTAGGTAGGTCGGCAGGCAGGTAGGTAGGCACGCAGGCAGGTAGGCATGCCGGCAGGCAGGTAGGTAGGTAGGCACGCAGGCAGGTAGGTAGGTAGATCGGGAGGCAGGTAGGTAGGCACGCAGGCAGGTAGGTAGGCCGGCAGGTAGGTAGGCAGGCAGGTATGCAGCTAGGCAGGCCGGCAGGCAGGTAGGTAGGCAGGCCGGCAGGCAGGTAGGCACGCAGGCAGGTAGGTAGGCACGGAGGCAGGTAGGTAGATAGGCAGGTAGGCACGCAGGCAGGTAGGCACGCAGGCAGGTAGGTAGATAGGCAGGCAGGCCGGCAGGTAGGCACGCAGGCAGGTAGCTAGGCCGGCACATTCTGTGTGTGTGAGAGAGACAGAGACAGACAGACAGAGACAGACACAGACAGACACAACCTAATTGTTACACAGCTGCTCCTCTTTAATACCAAACTGCCGTAGGTATATCTCTCCTTCAACACTCTGCTACAAACATAACCTCTTCTATTACCTACATCGTATTTCGTTTCACTCAAGATTGGTATACACACAGTAAAGTGAAAGAAGACTATTGCGTTACACTCACATGACTTTCTCTACTCTTGTGCCAGCTATTCTTTCAAACTCTTATTCCTGTGTCTTCTTCATGTTAGTTGAGATAAACACACGCGCACACACACAAGCGCGCGCGCGCCCACACATACGGGCGTTTTTCCAAAACATATTTCTTGTACTCAGGGGGCCAGTGAAATGTTGATGTGGAATACAATGATTCCTCTACTTACTGCACGTAGCAGAGAGCGTAAAGATAAATAGTGAGGAAGATGGTAAATTTGGTGTTGTAATGTGAGGTAAGTACAAGGGTATCAAGCTATAACCAGTAGATAGGTAGCTACCTACTCGTATGTGAGGTAAGTGGGTATCAAGCTATAACCAGTAGATAGGTAGCTACCTACTCGTATGTGAGGTAAGTGGGTATCAAGCTATAACCAGTAGATAGGTAGCTACCTACTCGTATGTGAGGTAAGTGGGTATCAAGCTATAACCAGTAGATAGGTAGCTACCTACTCGTATGTGAGGTAAGTGGGTATCAAGCTATAACCAGTAGATAGGTAGCTACCTACTCGTATGTGAGGTAAGTGGGTATCAAGCTATAACCAGTAGATAGGTAGCTACCTACTCGTATGTGAGGTAAGTGGGTATCAAGCTATAACCAGTAGATAGGTAGCTACCTACTCGTATGTGAGGTAAGTGGGTATCAAGCTATAACCAGTAGATAGGTAGCTACCTACTCGTACGTATATAAGAGGTTTTGCTTCACTGCGTACATAACGTCAATATAAATAAGTAGAAGTGAGGTCGGGTAGGCCACCAACGAACAAACGCTCTCGGCTAGCAGTAATGAAACAGTATTTCTGGAACTATGCTCATTTGATTGAGTGCTTGATCAAACGTTTAGCTTTAGAACATCGCAAAAGTTTCACTAATCATATACCTACAACAGAGAAGCTAAGTGGCTGGCTGGTTTGTGGAATTGCATGCAAGAGCCAAGCTGTGCCATATCGTTAATTCACAAGAGCAAGAAGCTCTGCTGACAGCCAATGAAATAACAAGTACAGGATGCAAAGGAAGTCATTGTTCCCCAAGAATGTACGAACCATAACCGTGTAAGGTGCGTATTTGTCACATGGGATTTCCCACAAGATTTCGAAATAATTAATCACTTAAAAGAATTAAAGGAATACTCCGAGAAACCCTTTCAGACGTGCAATAACTCGACAACGATGTGTTGAGGTTGGTCAGGGAATTGAACCGGTTTCTGGATGTCAATATGTAGGTCACTTGCAGTGTTTTGGGAGATAACGATTGTGATTGGTCTACACTCGCACAGTAAACATGGTACTTGTTTACGTTCACGACACACCACGCTGCGGCGTTTGTTCATATACTGAACTGGCCTAGTGAAAGTGACACTTGCAGTGTTGCCACCTTGTTTTCTACAAAACTAACATATCTTCGTAGGAAATAGGAAGAAAAATGTGTTCCAAATACCGAAATCTACTACTGGTTTACTTTCTTTCCACCCGGTATTAGCAAACCTCTGACGATAATATAGTTTTAGTATAAAATTCCTTTTGCATGAAAACTTGTAACAGAGAGCACAAAGCTCACAGAATGACGTGGCTGAAAACTACTCGTAGTATTAGAGACCCAACTTCATCACTCGCCACGTTGTGCACTTGATATTTTAAGTTGCCCTCCGCGGGTTAGTTCACTAATCTATACTAATAGTTTTATTCTTAAACACACTTTTAATTATTCTCATTGATAGATTGGCCGTAGGAGCTATTGCAAAAAGACAAACTCACGCTCCGTGTCTGTTAATTCTGTAAGAACAGGACAAAATTGTATTCACGCCAACTGTTGGCTCTGGTCCTGTATAGTGCGACATTAACGGAGCTCTCATAGATAATTAACATTTCATTACCAATGTCATACAAACAGAACGAAAACTCTCGTGTGTTACTCGTACAAACAGAAAAATACATTCATACACAAATGGAGACGGATACACACACAAACATACAGAACACAAACACAGGAACACCGAAGCGGCGTCTGGGCGGGTTTTCTCCGGGTGCTCCGGTTTCCCCCGCCATCTCATTCCACCGGTGCTCCATCTTCATTCCATGTATCATCAGTGTCACCGCCTGCGGTGCCGTAGTAGTAAAAGCGGGCGTTAAACACTACAACAACAACACCAACAACACAGGGACACACGCAAACACAGATGCACACGAACCTGCGCACGGAAACACGCACACAAACACACACAGACGAACAGACACTAAACAGAAACAGTCAGAAGAAATATATAGTGACACTATTCGCTTTTCTTGAATTTACAGCCAAGTATGGCCTCCTCACTCAACACACATGAACATGACGTCACGCCACGGAGTGTTACAGTACCTTAGATATGGAATATTTGGGTTGAATGTACCTAGTTGCTTATATTGCGTGTCTTTTACACAGGGACCTGGTCTATGTGGAATATTGCTGCTACATTAGCAAGGTATTAATGACAGACAATGGAATACAGCCAAGTGTGGCCTCCTCACTCAACACACATGAACATGACGTCACGCCACGGAGAGTTTTCCAGTGTTACAGTACCTTAGGCATGGAATATTTGGGTTGAATGTACCTAGTTGCTTATATTGCGTGTCCTTTACACAGGGACCTGGTCTATGTGGAATATTGCTGCTACATCAGCAAGGTATTAATGACAGGCAATGGAATACAGCCAAGTGTGGCCTCCTCACTCAACACACATGAACATGACGTCACGCCACGGAGTGTTACAGTACCTTAGATATGGAATATTTGGGTTGAATGTACCTAGTTGCTTATATTGCGTGTCTTTTACACAGGGACCTGGTCTATGTGGAATATTGCTGCTACATCAGCAAGGTATTAATGACAGACAATGGAATACAGCCAAGTGTGGCCTCCTCACTCAACATACATGAACATGACGTCACGCCACGGAGTGTTACAGTACCTTAGATATGGAATATTTGGGTTGAATGTACCTAGTTGCTTATATTGCGTGTCTTTTACACAGGGACCTGGTCTATGTGGAATATTGCTGCTACATCAGCAAGGTATTAATGACAGACAATGGAATACAGCCAAGTGTGGCCTCCTCACTCAACATACATGAACATGACGTCACGCCACGGAGTGTTACAGTCCCTTAGATATGGAATATTTGGGTTGAATGTACCTAGTTGCTTATATTGCGTGTCTTTTACACAGGGACCTGGTCTATGTGGAATATTGCTGCTACATCAGCAAGGTATTAATGACAGACAATGGAATACAGGCCTCCTCACTCAACACACATGAACATGACGTCACGCCACGGAGTGTTACAGTACCTTAGATATGGAATATTTGGGTTGAATGTACCTAGTTGCTTATATTGCGTGTCTTTTACACAGGGACCTGGTCTATGTGGAATATTGCTGCTACATTAGCAAGGTATTAATGACAGACAATGGAATACAGGCCTCCTCACTCAACATACATGAACATGACGTCACGCCACGGAGTGTTACAGTACCTTAGATATGGAATATTTGGGTTGAATGTACCTAGTTGCTTATATTGCGTGTCTTTTACACAGGGACCTGGTCTATGTGGAATATTGCTGCTACATTAGCAAGGTATTAATGACAGACAATGGAATACAGCCAAGTGTGGCCTCCTCACTCAACACACATGAACATGACGTCACGCCACGGAGTGTTACAGTACCTTAGATATGGAATATTTGGGTTGAATGTACCTAGTTGCTTATATTGCGTGTCTTTTACACAGGGACCTGGTCTATGTGGAATATTGCTGCTACATTAGCAAGGTATTAATGACAGACAATGGAATACAGCCAAGTGTGGCCTCCTCACTCAACACACATGAACATGACGTCACGCCACGGAGTGTTACAGTACCTTAGATATGGAATATTTGGGTTGAATGTACCTAGTTGCTTATATTGCGTGTCTTTTACACAGGGACCTGGTCCTATGTGGAATATTGCTGCTACATTAGCAAGGTATTAATGACAGACAATGGAATACAGCCAAGTATGGCCTCCTCACTCAACACACATGAACATGACGTCACGCCACGGAGTGTTACAGTACCTTAGATATGGAATATTTGGGTTGAATGTACCTAGTTGCTTATATTGCGTGTCTTTTACACAGGGACCTGGTCTATGTGGAATATTGCTGCTACATCAGCAAGGTATTAATGACAGGCAATGGAATACAGCCAAGTGTGGCCTCCTCACTCAACACACATGAACATGACGTCACGCCACGGAGAGTTTTCCAGTGTTACAGTACCTTAGGCATGGAATATTTGGGTTGAATGTACCTAGTTGCTTATATTGCGTGTCCTTTACACAGGGACCTGGTCTATGTGGAATATTGCTGCTACATCAGCAAGGTATTAATGACAGGCAATGGAATACAGGCCTTCTCACTCAACACACATGAACATGACGTCACGCCACGGAGTGTTACAGTACCTTAGATATGGAATATTTGGGTTGAATGTACCTAGTTGCTTATATTGCGTGTCTTTTACACAGGGACCTGGTCTATGTGGAATATTGCTGCTACATCAGCAAGGTATTAATGACAGGCAATGGAATACAGCCAAGTGTGGCCTCCTCACTCAACATACATGAACATGACGTCACGCCACGGAGTGTTACAGTACCTTAGATATGGAATATTTGGGTTGAATGTACCTAGTTGCTTATATTGCGTGTCTTTTACACAGGGACCTGGTCCTATGTGGAATATTGCTGCTACATCAGCAAGGTATTAATGACAGACAATGGAATACAGCCAAGTGTGGCCTCCTCACTCAACATACATGAACATGACGTCACGCCACGGAGTGTTACAGTACCTTAGATATGGAATATTTGGGTTGAATGTACCTAGTTGCTTATATTGCGTGTCTTTTACACAGGGACCTGGTCTATATGGAATATTGCTGCTACATCAGCAAGGTATTAATGACAGACAATGGAATACAGCCAAGTATGGCCTCCTCACTCAACACACATGAACATGACGTCACGCCACGGAGTGTTACAGTACCTTAGATATGGAATATTTGGGTTGAATGTACCTAGTTGCTTATATTGCGTGTCTTTTACACAGGGACCTGGTCTATGTGGAATATTGCTGCTACATCAGCAAGGTATTAATGACAGACAATGGAATACAGCCAAGTGTGGCCTCCTCACTCAACACACATGAACATGACGTCACGCCACGGAGTGTTACAGTACCTTAGATATGGAATATTTGGGTTGAATGTACCTAGTTGCTTATATTGCGTGTCTTTTACACAGGGACCTGGTCTATGTGGAATATTGCTGCTACATTAGCAAGGTATTAATGACAGACAATGGAATACAGCCAAGTGTGGCCTCCTCACTCAACACACATGAACATGACGTCACGCCACGGAGTGTTACAGTACCTTAGATATGGAATATTTGGGTTGAATGTACCTAGTTGCTTATATTGCGTGTCTTTTACACAGGGACCTGGTCCTATGTGGAATATTGCTGCTACATCAGCAAGGTATTAATGACAGACAATGGAATACAGCCAAGTGTGGCCTCCTCACTCAACACACATGAACATGACGTCACGCCACGGAGTGTTACAGTACCTTAGATATGGAATATTTGGGTTGAATGTACCTAGTTGCTTATATTGCGTGTCTTTTACACAGGGACCTGGTCTATGTGGAATATTGCTGCTACATTAGCAAGGTATTAATGACAGACAATGGAATACAGCCAAGTGTGGCCTCCTCACTCAACACACATGAACATGACGTCACGCCACGGAGTGTTACAGTACCTTAGATATGGAATATTTGGGTTGAATGTACCTAGTTGCTTATATTGCGTGTCTTTTACACAGGGACCTGGTCCTATGTGGAATATTGCTGCTACATCAGCAAGGTATTAATGACAGACAATGGAATACAGCCAAGTGTGGCCTCCTCACTCAACACACATGAACATGACGTCACGCCACGGAGTGTTACAGTACCTTAGATATGGAATATTTGGGTTGAATGTACCTAGTTGCTTATATTGCGTGTCTTTTACACAGGGACCTGGTCCTATGTGGAATATTGCTGCTACATCAGCAAGGTATTAATGACAGACAATGGAATACAGCCAAGTATGGCCTCCTCACTCAACACACATGAACATCACGTCACGCCACGGAGTGTTACAGTACCTTAGATATGGAATATTTGGGTTGAATGTACCTAGTTGCTTATATTGCGTGTCTTTTACACAGGGACCTGGTCCTATGTGGAATATTGCTGCTACATCAGCAAGGTATTAATGACAGACAATGGAATACAGCCAAGTGTGGCCTCCTCACTCAACACACATGAACATGACGTCACGCCACGGAGTGTTACAGTACCTTAGATATGGAATATTTGGGTTGAATGTACCTAGTTGCTTATATTGCGTGTCTTTTACACAGGGACCTGGTCTATGTGGAATATTGCTGCTACATTAGCAAGGTATTAATGACAGACAATGGAATACAGCCAAGTGTGGCCTCCTCACTCAACACACATGAACATGACGTCACGCCACGGAGTGTTACAGTACCTTAGATATGGAATATTTGGGTTGAATGTACCTAGTTGCTTATATTGCGTGTCTTTTACACAGGGACCTGGTCCTATGTGGAATATTGCTGCTACATCAGCAAGGTATTAATGACAGACAATGGAATACAGCCAAGTGTGGCCTCCTCACTCAACACACATGAACATGACGTCACGCCACGGAGTGTTACAGTACCTTAGATATGGAATATTTGGGTTGAATGTACCTAGTTGCTTATATTGCGTGTCTTTTACACGTGGACCTGGTCTATGTGGAATATTGCTGCTACATCAGCAAGGTATTAATGACAGGCAATGGAATACAGCCAAGTGTGGCCTCCTCACTCAACACACATGAACATGACGTCACGCCACGGAGTGTTACAGTACCTTACATATGGAATATTTGGGTTGGATGTACCTACTTGCTTATATTGCGTGTCTTTTACACGTGGACCTGGTCTATGTGGAATATTGCTGCTACATCAGCAAGGTATTAATGACAGGCAATGGAATACAGCCAAGTGTGGCCTCCTCACTCAACACACATGAACATGACGTCACGCCACGGAGTGTTACAGTACCTTAGATATGGAATATTTGGGTTGAATGTACCTAGTTGCTTATATTGCGTGTCTTTTACACAGGGACCTGGTCTATGTGGAATATTGCTGCTACATTAGCAAGGTATTAATGACAGACAATGGAATACAGCCAAGTGTGGCCTCCTCACTCAACATACATGAACATGACGTCACGCCACGGAGTGTTACAGTACCTTAGATATGGAATATTTGGGTTGAATGTACCTAGTTGCTTATATTGCGTGTCTTTTACACAGGGACCTGGTCCTATGTGGAATATTGCTGCTACATTAGCAAGGTATTAATGACAGACAATGGAATACAGGCCTCCTCACTCAACACCCATGAACATGACGTCACGCCACGGAGTGTTACAGTACCTTAGATATGGAATATTTGGGTTGAATGTACCTAGTTGCTTATATTGCGTGTCTTTTACACAGGGACCTGGTCTATGTGGAATATTGCTGCTACATTAGCAAGGTATTAATGACAGACAATGGAATACAGGCCTCCTCACTCAACACACATGAACATGACGTCACGCCACGGAGTGTTACAGTACCTTAGATATGGAATATTTGGGTTGAACGTACCTAGTTGCTTATATTGCGTGTCTTTTACACAGGGACCTGGTCTATGTGGAATATTGCTGCTACATCAGCAAGGTATTAATGACAGGCAATGGAATACAGGCCTCCTCACTCAACACACATGAACATGACGTCACGCCACGGAGTGTTACAGTACCTTAGATATGGAATATTTGGGTTGAATGTACCTAGTTGCATATATTGCGTGTCTTTTACACAGGGACCTGGTCCTATGTGGAATATTGCTGCTACATCAGCAAGGTATTAATGACAGGCAATGGAATACAGGCCTCCTCACTCAACACACATGAACATGACGTCACGCCACGGAGTGTTACAGTACCTTAGATATGGAATATTTGGGTTGAATGTACCTAGTTGCTTATATTGCGTGTCTTTTACACAGGGACCTGGTCTATGTGGAATATTGCTGCTACATCAGCAAGGTATTAATGACAGACAATGGAATACAGCCAAGTATGGCCTCCTCACTCAACACACATGAACATGACGTCACGCCACGGAGTGTTACAGTACCTTAGATATGGAATATTTGGGTTGAACGTACCTAGTTGCTTATATTGCGTGTCTTTTACACGTGGACCTGGTCTATGTGGAATATTGCTGCTACATTAGCAAGGTATTAATGACAGACAATGGAATACAGCCAAGTGTGGCGTCCTCACTCAACACACATGAACATGACGTCACGCCACGGAGAGTTACAGTACCTTAGATATGGAATATTTGGGTTGAACGTACCTAGTTGCTTATATTGCGTGTCTTTTACACAGGGACCTGGTCTATGTGGAATATTGCTGCTACATCAGCAAGGTATTAATGACAGACAATGGAATACAGCCAAGTATGGCCTCCTCACTCAACACACATGAACATGACGTCACGCCACGGAGTGTTACAGTACCTTAGATATGGAATATTTGGGTTGAATGTACCTAGTTGCTTATATTGCGTGTCTTTTACACAGGGACCTGGTCTATGTGGAATATTGCTGCTACATTAGCAAGGTATTAATGACAGACAATGGAATACAGCCAAGTGTGGCCTCCTCACTCAACACACATGAACATGACGTCACGCCACGGAGTGTTACAGTACCTTAGATATGGAATATTTGGGTTGAACGTACCTAGTTGCTTATATTGCGTGTCTTTTACACAGGGACCTGGTCTATGTGGAATATTGCTGCTACATTAGCAAGGTATTAATGACAGACAATGGAATACAGGCCTCCTCACTCAACACACATGAACATGACGTCACGCCACGGAGTGTTACAGTACCTTAGATATGGAATATTTGGGTTGAATGTACCTAGTTGCTTATATTGCGTGTCTTTTACACAGGGACCTGGTCTATGTGGAATATTGCTGCTACATTAGCAAGGTATTAATGACAGACAATGGAATACAGGCCTCCTCACTCAACACACATGAACATGACGTCACGCCACGGAGTGTTACAGTACCTTAGATATGGAATATTTGGGTTGAATGTACCTAGTTGCTTATATTGCGTGTCTTTTACACAGGGACCTGGTCTATGTGGAATATTGCTGCTACATCAGCAAGGTATTAATGACAGACAATGGAATACAGGCCTCCTCACTCAACACACATGAACATGACGTCACGCCACGGAGTGTTACAGTACCTTAGATATGGAATATTTGGGTTGAATGTACCTAGTTGCTTATATTGCGTGTCTTTTACACAGGGACCTGGTCTATGTGGAATATTGCTGCTACATTAGCAAGGTATTAATGACAGACAATGGAATACAGGCCTCCTCACTCAACACACATGAACATGACGTCACGCCACGGAGTGTTACAGTACCTTAGATATGGAATATTTGGGTTGAACGTACCTAGTTGCTTATATTGCGTGTCTTTTACACAGGGACCTGGTCTATGTGGAATATTGCTGCTACATTAGCAAGGTATTAATGACAGACAATGGAATACAGGCCTCCTCACTCAACACACATGAACATGACGTCACGCCACGGAGTGTTACAGTACCTTAGATATGGAATATTTGGGTTGAACGTACCTAGTTGCTTATATTGCGTGTCTTTTACACAGGGACCTGGTCTATGTGGAATATTGCTGCTACATTAGCAAGGTATTAATGACAGACAATGGAATACAGGCCTCCTCACTCAACACACATGAACATGACGTCACGCCACGGAGTGTTACAGTACCTTAGATATGGAATATTTGGGTTGAATGTACCTAGTTGCTTATATTGCGTGTCTTTTACACAGGGACCTGGTCTATGTGGAATATTGCTGCTACATTAGCAAGGTATTAATGACAGGGAATGGAATCAATTAGCTTAAGTTGTTAATCTGTCTAGCAGACCGGCAAACCTACCTTCATGTTTATGTAAACAATTACATTACATTTGCTGATATTAGCTAAAGGCTTCTCAGATAACGACATGACCGGAGATCAGGCTCTCTCCTTCTCTCTTTCCCCCTCCCTCCTTCTCTCTTTCTTTCTCTTTCTCTCTCTCCCTCCTCTCTCGTTCTTTCTCTCTCTTACTCTCTTATGAGAGTGAGGAAGTGATTACCCTCCCCTTATGTAGGACTTACAAGACAGTGTCTAGAGTCAGACGTCTGTCAGGGAACACAGGAACCTATGTACCAGACAGAGTGAACACCTGCAAGTATGAGAGTGAGGAAGTGATTACTCTCCCCTTATGTAGGACTTACAAGACAGTGTCTAGAGTCAGACGTCTGTCAGGGAACACAGGAACCTATGTACCAGACAGAGTGAACACCTGCAAGTATGAGAGTGAGGAAGTGATTACCCTCCCCTTATGTAGGACTTACAAGACAGTAGCTAGAGTCAGACGTCTGTCAGGGAACACAGGAACCTATGTACCAGACAGAGTGAACACCTGCAAGTATGAGAGTGAGGAAGTGATTACCCTCCCCTTATGTAGGACTTACAAGACAGTGTCTAGAGTCAGACGTCTGTCAGGGAACACAGGAACCTATGTACCAGACAGAGTGAACACCTGCAAGTATGAGAGTGAGGAAGTGATTACCCTCCCCTTATGTAGGACTTACAAGACAGTGTCTAGAGTCAGACGTCTGTCATGGAACACAGGAACCTATGTACCAGACAGAGTGAACACCTGCAAGTATGAGAGTGAGGAAGTGATTACCCTCCCCTTATGTAGGACTTACAAGACATTGTCTAGAGTCAGACGTCTGTCAGGGAACACAGGAACCTATGTACCAGACAGAGTGAACACCTGCAAGTATGAGAGTGAGGAAGTGATTACCCTCCCCTTATGTAGGACTTACAAGACATTGTCTAGAGTCAGACGTCTGTCAGGGAACACAGGAACCTATGTACCAGACAGAGTGAACACCTGCAAGTGTGAGAGTGAGGAAGTGATTACCCTCCCCTTATGTAGGACTTACAAGTCAGTGTCTAGAGTCAGACGTCTGTCAGGGAACACAGGAACCTATGTACCAGACACAGTGAACACCTGCAAGTATGAGAGTGAGGAAGTGATTACCCTCCCCTTATGTAGGACTTACAAGTCAGTGTCTAGAGTCAGACGTCTGTCAGGGAACACAGGAACCTATGTACCAGACAGAGTGAACACCTGCAAGTATGAGAGTGAGGAAGTGATTACTCTCCCCTTATGTAGGACTTACAAGACAGTATCTAGAGTCAGACGTCTGTCAGGGAACACAGGAACCTATGTACCAGACAGAGTGAACACCTGCAAGTATGAGAGTGAGGAAGTGATTACCCTCCCCTTATGTAGGACTTACAAGACATTGTCTAGAGTCAGACGTCTGTCAGGGAACACAGGAACCTATGTACCAGACAGAGTGAACACCTGCAAGTATGAGAGTGAGGAAGTGATTACCCTCCCCTTATGTAGGACTTACAAGACATTGTCTAGAGTCAGACGTCTGTCAGGGAACACAGGAACCTATGTACCAGACAGAGTGAACACCTGCAAGTATGAGAGTGAGGAAGTGATTACCCTCCCCTTATGTAGGACTTACAAGACATTGTCTAGAGTCAGACGTCTGTCAGGGAACACAGGAACCTATGTACCAGACAGAGTGAACACCTGCAAGTATGAGAGTGAGGAAGTGATTACCCTCCCCTTATGTAGGACTTACAAGTCAGTGTCTAGAGTCAGACGTCTGTCAGGGAACACAGGAACCTATGTACCAGACAGAGTGAACACCTGCAAGTATGAGAGTGAGGAAGTGATTACCCTCCCCTTATGTAGGACTTACAAGACAGTGTCTAGAGTCAGACGTCTGTCAGGGAACACAGGAACCTATGTACCAGACACAGTGAACACCTGCAAGTATGAGAGTGAGGAAGTGATTACCCTCCCCTTATGTAGGACTTACAAGTCAGTGTCTAGAGTCAGACGTCTGTCAGGGAACACAGGAAATTATGTACCAGACAGAGTGAACACCTGCAAGTATGAGAGTGAGGAAGTGATTACCCTCCCCTTATGTAGGACTTACAAGACAGTGTCTAGAGTCAGACGTCTGTCAGGGAACACAGGAACCTATGTACCAGACAGAGTGAACACCTGCAAGTATGAGAGTGAGGAAGTGATTACCTTCCCCTTATGTAGGACTTACAAGTCAGTGTCTAGAGTCAGACGTCTTTCAGGGAACACAGGAACCTGTGTACCAGACGGAGTGAACACCTGCAAGTATGAGAGGAAGTAATTACCCTCCCCTTATGTAGGACTTACAAGTCAGTGTCTAGAGTCAGACGTCTATCAGGCAACACACTAACCTATGTACCAGACAGTGAACACCTGCAAGTATGAGAGTGAGGAAGTGATTACCCTCCCCTTATGTAGGACTTACAAGACAGTGTCTAGAGTCAGACGTCTTTCAGGGAACACAGGAACCTATGTACCAGACAGAGTGAACACCTGCAAGTATGAGAGGAAGTAATTACCCTCCCCTTATGTAGGACTTACAAGTCAGTGTCTAGAGTCAGACGTCTGGCAGGGAACACAGGAACCTATGTACCAGACAGTGAGCACCTGCAAGTATGAGAGTGAGGAAGTAATTACCCTCCCCTTATGTAGGACTTACAAGTCAGTGTCTAGAGTTAGACGTCTGTCAGGCAACACAGGAACCGATGTACCAGGCAGTGAACACCTGCAAGTATGAGAGTGAGGAAGAATATGATATTAAATGTAGGCGAAATCGATGATTGGAAAGGGACCCTGTGAAAATCTGTCCAAACACCGCTTCCTCCACCACGAATACCACATGCGGATCTCTAGAATCGAACCCGGAACACCTAGGTGGCAGGCCAAGTCTCTAACCGCTCGGCCACGGCGCCGCCACTCTTTCGTATATTCCCGGGTTGAAATAAAACTTCCTTGTCATAAATGTGCCACGTGACGCACCATTGTTTATATTTGTGGCCTGGCCTTTCCTTTACTCTCGGCTCGCCTCGCCACGCCTCGCCACGCCTCGCCTCGC
>CM060973.1:102993135-103043135 GCA_030765045.1 Tenodera sinensis
TCGCCTCGCCTCACCTCGCCTCGCCTCACCTTGTCTCGCCTCGCCTAGCGTCGCCTCGCCTCGCCTCACCTCGCCTCGCCTCACCTTGCCTCGCCTCGCCTAGCGTCGCCTCGCCTCGCCTCACCTCTCCTCACCTCGCCTCACCTCACCTCGCCTCGCCTCACCTTGCCTCGCCTCGCCTAGCGTCGCCTCGCCTCGCCTCGCCTCACCTCACCTCGCCTCACCTCGCCTCGCCTCACCTCACCTCGCCTCACCTCGCCTCGCCTCACCTTGCCTCGCCTCGCCTAGCGTCGCCTCGCCTCGCCTCACCTCGCCTCGCCTCACCTCACCTCGCCTCACTTCGCTCGCCTCACCTCGCCTCGCCTCACCTCGCCTCACCTTGCCTCGCCTCGCCTAGCGTCGCCTCGCCTCGCCTCACCTCACCTCGCCTCGCCTCACCTCGCCTCGCCTCACCTCGCGTCGCCTCGCCTCAACTCCCCTCGCCTCACTTCGCTCGCCTCGCCTAGCGTCGCCTCACCTTGCCTCGCCTCGCCTAGCGTCGCCTCGCCTCGCCTCACCTCACCTCGCCTCGCCTCGCCTCGCCTCGCCTCGCCTCGTCTCGTCTCGCCTCGCCTCGCCTCGCCTCACCTCCCCTCGCCTCACTTCGCTCGCCTCGCCTAGCGTCGTCTCGCCTCGCCTCGCCTCGCCTCGCCTCACCTCCCCTCGCCTCACTTCGCTCGCCTCGCCTAGCGTCGCCTCACCTTGCCTCGCCTCGCCTAGCGTCGCCTCGCCTCGCCTCACCTCGCCTCGCCTCGCCTAGCGTCGCCTCGCCTCACCTCACCTCGCCTCGCCTCGCCTCGCCTCACCTCGCCTCGCCTCGCCTCGCCTCGCCTCTCCTCACGTCGCCTCGCCTCGCGTCGCGTCAACTCGCGTCGCCTCGCCTCGCCTCGCCTCACCTCGCCTCGCCTCGCCTCGCCTCTCCTCACGTCGCCTCGCCTCGCCTCGCGTCGCGTCAACTCGCGTCGCCTCGCCTCGCGTCGCCTCGCCTCGCCTCGCGTCGCGTCAACTCGCGTCGCCTCGCCTCGCCTCGCCTCGCCTCGCCTCGCCTCTCCTCACGTCGCCTCGCCTCGCCTCGCGTCGCGTCAACTCGCCTCGCCTCGCCTCGCCTCGCCTCACCTCGCCTAGCCTCGCCTCGCCTCGCCTCTCCTCACGTCGCCTCGCCTCGCCTCGCGTCGCGTCAACTCGCGACGCCTCGCCTCGCCTCTCCTCACGTCGCCTCGCCTCGCCTCGCGTCGCGTCAACTCGCGTCGCCTCGCCTCGTGCTAAAGTGAAGATGTAGAACCTATATAGGTCTAGTGTTTTAGAGCTTCATATCGCCCGACTTGAATCTGTTTTCAGTTCTTTGTTTACCCCGGAGCTCTATCATCTTAGCTTTCTGTGCAATTCTACAGTTCAGCACTGAACATTGCATCGATGTTTGTGAAGCAGAGGAGGCTAGAACTATCTCCTTCCACTGCACTGTATGTTGTGTATAAAAGTACTTTGAAACATTACGTTCATTAGTGACTTCAATATTTGGTGATGTAACGATACACGTTTAACATAGTTCAGGTAGAGCTATTCTCAACTCACTATTCCTGTATATGTGTACTACGTTTCAATAGACATAAACATTTCCAGAAATTGTGTTATCGCTAGTGTCCCTGTGTGTACAAGGGGAGCATGAGAATATAGTGGGCTTTAAGTGATAGCTGAAATTCCCTCCTGTCTGTAAGGCTAGACAACAACACTCACTTGTCGATCAGACGAATCTAAGTTGGTGAAGAACACGTCGGAAGATTTCGTTACACACACACACACACACACACACACACACACACACACACACACAAGCTCACATACACACACAGACACACACACACACACACACAAGCTCACATACACACACAGACACACACACACACACACAGACACACACACACACAGACACACACACACTCAAGCTCACACAGACACACACACAGACACACACACACAGACAGACACACACACACACACACACACACACACAGACACACACTCAAGCTCACACAGACACACACACAAGCTCACACACAGAGACACACACAGACACACATACACACACAGACACACATACACACACAGACACACACACACACACAGAGACACACACACATACACACACAGACACACACACACACACAGACACACACACAAGCTCACATACACACACAGACACACACACAAGCTCACATACACACACACAGACACACACAGACACACACACAGACACGCATACACGCACAGACACACACACACAGACACACATACACACACAGACACACAGACACACACACAGACACACACACAAGCTCACATACACACACAGACACACACAGACACACAGACACACACACAGACACACATACACGCACAGACACACACACACAGACACACATACACACACAGACACACACAGACACACACACAGACACACACAGACACACACAGACACACATACACACAGACACACACACAAGCTCACATACACACACACAGACACACACACAAGCTCACACACAAACAGTCAGTTGTCATATTTGTGCTGCATCCTTGTCTCGCTGTAGCCACGTAATATATGTATGTTAATCCATAGCACTAGGTAAGTCCCAAGTATGTAGGTAACACTAATGATATTAATAACGTTGTTCATTGATCGCCGCGGTGCTGTAATTTAAAGGGCGCTCGCTATCTATAATAAGTGGTCATAATGCTCGTGTCCTCCGTGTCGACTGGTTCCACACTCCCACTCACACTAAACAAGGTAAGTAAGTTATATATGTACCAACCTGTCGGTGCAAATCAAGTAATACACTTTATTTAACCCATATTGAGACTCAGACTGGCTTTTCATAGTATAGTTCTACTTCCTCTGCCATGTATACCAAGTACGGAAGTATTGTATACCACCCAAAATTACATGTCGAGAGTGAGTGTGTGTGTGTGTGTGTGTGTGTGTGTGTGTGTGTCTGTCACTCTGTCAGTCACTTTGTCACTGTCTGTCAGTCTGTCCGTCTGTCACTCTGTCTGTCAGTCTGTCACTCTGTCACTTTCAGTCTGTCTGTCACTCTGTCTGTCAGTCTGTCTGTTGCTGTCTGTCAGTCAGTCTGTCACTCTGTCACTGTCAGTCTGTCACTCTGTCACTCTCTGTCTGTTGCTGTCTGTCAGTCTGTCACTCTGTCAGTCTGTTACTCTGTCACTCTGTCAGTCTGTCACTTTACATGGAGAATATTTCAAAAAATTTTATTTTCTCAAAAATGTTTGATATTTTTATTGCCTACTGTATTGTCATATTGCTCTTCTACCTAGAAGAAAATTGACAATAAGATAATTTGTACAAATATTTATCTGTGTTAACATGAAGATACAGGAATAAGAGTTTGCAAGAATGGTTAGTATAAGAGTAGTGAAAGCCATGTGAGTGTAACATCAGATTCTTTAAGAGCTGCAATCAGGACTGAGCAATTCAATGCCATGGCTGGGATTTGAACTACGCATCGTCCGCTTATCGATCGGCTGCTTTAACCACTAAGCTACCATGGCCAACTTGCCAGTATGACGTTAAATTCCCTAACCGATTCGTACTTTCCCGGTAGACCACAAGGGAATCTCACATCACAAGGGCGATTTACAGTCACAGTTGTTGAGCAGTCACTCGATAAACGGAAGATCCGTGGTTCAAATCCCGGCTATGGCATTGAATTGTTCAGTCGTGATTCCACCTCTCAAACATTGTCCACACAAAAGTTTGTTGGCATAAATAAATAACACGAGATTCTTTTCCTGGAATTAATAAGCTCTCAGCAATTTGTCGAAAATGTCAGGTGGGATGCATTACCTTCCTCTAGAAGTGTTGACCATGTTACATCTCTGATACAAAGGTATTAATTATCTTTACGTATTTGAATACTAATATTGTATAAAAGGTTATGTATAATATTTTCATTGTGACATATACGTAGTCGTGTCACATTAGAAATAACTAACACTTAGGTGTGTTTGTGTTAGAAGAGTCCACTAGCTGCTGTGTGTTCCCTGGATGATGCTTGTAGCTCTAACTCTGTTCCTGCTGTCGGCAACAGATGGCTCTGCACGCACATTTCCACACGTCAACATGACCAAGTTCTCTCAAGATATGCACAAGCTCTTCTTCACTAGAATCATATATCTAGTATATGATGAAAACACAGGTAATATTCTCACAAACATGCTCATACAGATACACTTGGAGAACGTGTAACACGCTCCACACAAAAAGTCACGTGACATAAATGATATATTTTAACGAGCTGTACATATAGTGGTTTGGTTTATCTGTTACGTGGATGTTCCTAGAATAGTTATACTCTTGTAAATTGGGAAGGCCTTTGTTCTGGACATGCAAAGAGAAAGGTATTATATAGTGACCAGCCCTTAATTGTACCTACAAGGAAATAAGCAATAAGATAATTTGTACAAATGTTTGTGTATTAACATGAAGAGTATATAGGAATAAGAGTTCGTAAGATTGGTTCGTACAAGAAGTGAGTGTAACACGTAAGGTTTTGCTGAGTGTGGATAATAAGGAAATAAGAAAGTACGAGTATAACTTGCGAGGCAAGACAGGAGCTGCGCAGTCATGTATGCCCTTATCTTCAGGAAGGAGTGAAGTTGACTGTGTTTGTGACGTTTACTATGGAAGGTTTTGGTAGTTAAATAAACATCCACATTCCTTCAAGGTTAACGACGCTGTCAATTGCTAGGATCACATCAGCGTCGCCGGTGTGCCGGAATTTCGTCCCGCAGTAAATCTACTGACATGGAACTGTCACTTTTAAGCACAATTAAAAATCATCGGTCTGCTTTATAACGAACTAAGCGATTTGACTATAACTATGTCTGTGTTACATGTGAACTGCAACTGCACGCTGTTGTGGTGGTGTTTATTCATTTGCAGCAAGCTGACTGGTCTATTGCCCCTATTTGCAACAATTGTTCATGTCTCACTTCACGCTCTGTATGTAATCCACTCTTAGTCGCGTTCTTTATAGTAGAAGCTTCTGAGGCCGTGTATTTAACAAATAAAATCATCTAAAACTATATTTAAAATCAGAAATTCCAAATTGTGACTAATATAAAAGGAAACAAAAGTGTTACTGTATAAGATAATTGAGTATTGGTTAATTCGATCACTCCTTACAAGAGACTTGTTCGCCACTTGTTGCTGAGTTGCAGAAAGAGCTAGACCACAAACCGCTACACATATACTTTAGTCGGGCAATATTTCAGCTGCGTAAGATCCAAAAATGCTTTTGCGTTTTCTTTGACATGGAAAAATACAACATATTCTAAGGAACGTACGAGTATATTGTAACGATCATATGGACTACGCTAAGGTTGCCTACATTAGACATCGTAAAGTGTCAGAATGGTGACAAAGCAGGCAGGGGCTTTAATAACGAAGGCGATCGACACCCCTTGGTCTGTTACGTGTAAGTCTTGAGACAGTGGCCCGAGCTTCGACCTTTTCCGAACCTGTAAAATGGCTTGTCCACCAACTCAGGACTTAATCCCAGAACCTCCCTAAGCCTCTGCACCGTGAGAAGTCCGTATTACAATATGCCAAGCTGCTTTAAACATCTCTGCTTTGATAGCACAATGTAAAAATAATTGTAATGTTCATAACATACATGCATATTCAGTTGTGTTCAAAGGTGAACTTTAATGCATTGGTACACAATTTTCTCATTACGAAAGAGTTTTAAATGTTTGTTTTCCCTAATTAATATTTAACTTCTATCTTTGAGTAGAATATTCTAAATACACACATGCTTTTTGCGTAATGCAGATGCAGAGTATGTTATTTACAAGGGGATGTTGTGTGTGGCATTGCTTGTACTCGTATCTTGTGTATTAACTTATCTGCATTATCGCGAGCCCTGATGACCTACTTATCGACAACATTATCGCTATTAAACTAGTTCTAGTATGTGTATTGGAAATTCGAAATTTGTAAATTGGTGTTCCCTTTATCGTCATAACCTGCTAAATAAATCTAATAAAACAAAGCTTTAAACATGAATAACAAACGTTTAAAAAACCCATAACTTAAGTAAATTTTCCACATAAAGTATAATAATGTACACATTTAAAATAATATTTCAAAATAAGACAGTTAACCATTTTAGAATTTGTTTATTTATTTAATTTACTATACCGACCCAGATGGCTGTTAATTTGTGCCAGCTTCGAGCAGCGGGTAAATTTCCACAAAAATCCGTGCTATGTCAGTCTCGTCCATAAAAGGAGGTGAGACGATGAGAGAATTAGTACTTCCTGTTTCTAGGGAATGAGTTTCTGTGTTGAATGAGAGAGAGAGAGAGAGTGTGTGTGTGTGAGTGTGTGTGTGTGTATGTGTATGTGTGTATGTGTGTATGTGTATGTGTATGTGTGTATGTGTATGTGTTTGTGTGTGTATGTGTTTGTGTGTATGTGTTTGTGTGTGTATGTGTATGTGTTTGTGTGTGTGTATGTGTGTATGTGTATGTGTATGTGTGTGTATGTGTATGTGTATGTGTATGTGTTTGTGTATGTGTATGTGTATGTGTGTATGTGTGTGTATGTGTATGTGTTTGTGTGTGTATGTGTGTGTATGTGTATGTATGTGTATGTGTGTATGTGTATGTGTGTGTATGTGTGTATGTGTTTGTGTGTATGTGTGTGTGTATGTGTATGTGTGTGTATGTGTGTGTATGTGTTTGTGTATGTGTATGTGTGTATGTGTGTATGTGTATGTGTTTGTGTGTGTATGTGTGTATGTGTGTATGTGTTTGTGTGTGTATGTGTGTGTATGTGTATGCGTTTGTGTGTGTATGTGTGTGTATGTGTATGTGTTTGTGTGTGTATGTGTGTATGTGTGTGTATGTGTATGCGTTTGTGTGTGTGTATGTGTGTGTATGTGTTTGTGTGTGTATGTGTATGTGTTTGTGTGTGTGTATGTGTGTATGTGTATGTGTGTGTATGTGTGTGTATGTGTATGTGTGTATGTGTGTATGTGTGTGTATGTGTGTGTGCATGCGTGCGTGCGTGTGTATGTGTATGTGTGTGTATGTGTTTGTGTGTGTGTATGTGTGTGTATGTGTATGTGTTTGTGTGTGTATGTGTGTATGTGTATGTGTTTGTGTGTGTATGTGTGTGTATGTGTATGTGTGTGTATGTGTATGTGTTTGTGTGTGTATGTGTGTGTATGTGTATGTGTGTATGTGTATGTGTGTGTATGTGTATGTGTTTGTGTGTGTATGTGTATGTGTGTATGTGTATGTGTGTATGTGTATGTGTTTGTGTGTGTATGTGTTTGTGTGTATGTGTTTGTGTGTATGTGTTTGTGTGTGTATGTGTGTGTATGTGTATGTGTGTGTATGTGTTTGTATGTGTGTATGTGTATGTGTATGTGTGTGTGCATGCGTGCGTGCGTGCGTGTGTGTGTGTGTGTTTGTGTGTACTGAGAGAGCTTTTATCCGTGGACTTCAGCTGCAGCAAACGGTGCAACTGAACAAAAAGAAGATAAAACCACAAGATTGCTTTAAAGAGGCAGTATAAACTTTGGAGATCCAGGGCGGTAATTAAGTAAAGCGCACGACAGAGATGGTGATAGCCCAAACTATCGACCCAAACTAGTCACTTCACTTTCTCTACTACGTCTGCACCCAAACATTCGCTGTCGATACTACACCTAAAATATGTTTTGAGGCCCCTGAATCCAAAAGAGGCATTTTTAGAAAAAGGTCTGTATCTGTGAACAGCATAACTCAAAAACGAAAAGTCGGTTAAAAACCAAGTTTGGTATTTAAGTTTAATATGTTACAAGGATGCGACACGAAGATTTGGAAGAAAATTCCTCCATCTTAAACTACCTTTTACATGGAATATTTTTCGAACATTTTTATTTTCTCAAAAATGGTTCTAACGATTTTGATTACAATGTCATATCTTTGAGATACTTTCATGCCAGATGAAATGTATTGCTATATATTGCCTATGTAGTTCTGTTTACTCTGGTTGACTTTTGTACAACTGCCTGGTAAACCGTAAGATATAGACCAAATCTTACTGCACAATAAATGTAGATCTTGCTAAAGCACACACTTTATGTCCAAATAAATTTTTTTATAGAGTGAACCATTTCAGAGATATTCATTCTTATTTTTGTGAGGTTTCGAATACTTAAATAAAAGATTGTTATTTATTTATCTGTTAGCCGTGCAAAGGAAAGGAATCTCAAAGCTTTACAGCATTTGACTATCACTCAAAGTCTACTGTATTCCCATATTCCCCTTGTATCTACAACGAAATAAAAAGCTATCTCTACTAGCGCTTATCTCGGCTAACACGAAGAAAATAGGGGAGTAAGAGTTTCTAACAATGGTTACTAGAGGAGTAGAGAAAATCATGTGAGTGCAACACATCAGATTTTTGTGAAGGGGGCCTTAACCGTTTCCGAGATATTCCTTGTCACTGACTTTGCAAATATTTATACTTTACCCTAATAGGAAAACCCAAATGACCCAGTTGTCGACGGGCCCCTAAACTCCTCCACTCCTAATAGCAAACGTTTTTCTTTTTTATAGGAGCAAAACGGAAACTCAAAAGTTAGTACAAACCGACTCGACTATCGCTTATAGCAGTCCCTCTCACCCTGGTGCACACGGCTTTGAGTGACGTCACTTTCGTCAGTAACACAAGTTCACATTCAGTTTCACTTAACCTTCATTTTACGTCACTTCGCAAATCCGCCTTTCTCGTTCAAAAGCAGGGTTAAACTATTCTGCTACTTCAGCTATATATGAAATAGTCCATATAAATATAATTCTGACTCACTCTCACTCTACTTGAGAATTTATCAGTTAGATCACACGTATTATCATATTACTTGTGATAATAGAAGGAGCTAGACTAGGTCACTATTATACAGGACAAGCAGCTATATATGAAATACTCCATATAAATATAATTCTGACTCACTCTCACTCTACTTGAGAATTTATCAGTTAGATCACACGTATTATCATATTACTTGTGATAATAGAAGGAGCTAGGCTAGGTCACTATTATACAGGACAAGCAGCTATATATGAAATACTCCATATAAATATAATTCTGACTCACTCTCACTCTACTTGAGAATTTATCAGTTAGATCACACGTATTATCATATTACTTGTGTTAATAGAAGGAGCTAGACTAGGTCACTATTATACAGGACAAGCAGCTATATATGAAATACTCCATATAAATATAATTCTGACTCACTCTCACTCTACTTGAGAATTTATCAGTTAGATCACACGTATTATCATATTACTTGTGATAATAGAAGGAGCTAGACTAGGTCACTATTATACAGGACAAGCAGCTATATATGAAATACTCCATATAAATATAATTCTGACTCACTCTCACTCTACTTGAGAATTTATCAGATATATCACACGTATTATCATATTACTTGTGATAATAGAAGGAGCTAGACTAGGTCACTATTATACAGGACAAGCAGCTATATATGAAATACTCCATATAAATATAATTCTGACTCACTCTCACTCTACTTGAGAATTTATCAGTTAGATCACACGTATTATCATATTACTTGTGATAATAGAAGGAGCTAGACTAGGTCACTATTATACAGGACAAGCAGCTATATATGAAATAGTCCATATAAATATAATTCTGACTCACTCTCACTCTACTTGAGAATTTATCAGTTAGATCACACGTATTATCATATTACTTGTGATAATAGAAGGAGCTAGGCTAGGTCACTATTATACAGGACAAGCAGCTATATATGAAATAGTCCATATAAATATAATTCTGACTCACTCTCACTCTACTTGAGAATTTATCAGTTAGATCACACGTATTATCATATTACTTGTGATAATAGAAGGAGCTAGGCTAGGTCACTATTATACAGGACAAGCAGCTATATATGAAATACTCCATATAAATATAATTCTGACTCACTCTCACTCTACTTGAGAATTTATCAGTTAGATCACACGTATTATCATATTACTTGTGATAATAGAAGGAGCTAGACTAGGTCACTATTATACAGGACAAGCAGCTATATATGAAATAGTCCATATAAATATAATTCTGACTCACTCTCACTCTACTTGAGAATTTATCAGTTAGATCACACGTATTATCATATTACTTGAGATAATAGAAGGAGCTAGACTAGGTCACTATTATACAGGACAAGCAGCTATATATGAAATAGTCCATATAAATATAATTCTGACTCACTCTCACTCTACTTGAGAATTTATCAGTTAGATCACACGTATTATCATATTACTTGTGATAATAGAAGGAGCTAGGCTAGGTCACTATTATACAGGACAAGCAGCTATATATGAAATACTCCATATAAATATAATTCTGACTCACTCTCACTCTACTTGAGAATTTATCAGTTAGATCACACGTATTATCATATTACTTGTGATAATAGAAGGAGCTAGACTAGGTCACTATTATACAGGACAAGCAGCTATATATGAAATAGTCCATATAAATATAATTCTGACTCACTCACTCTCACTCTACTTGAGAATTTATCAGTTAGATCACACGTATTATCATATTACTTGTGATAATAGAAGGAGCTAGACTAGGTCACTATTATACAGGACAAGCAGCTATATATGAAATAGTCCATATAAATATAATTCTGACTCACTCACTCTCACTCTACTTGAGAATTTATCAGTTAGATCACACGTATTATCATATTACTTGTGATAATAGAAGGAGCTAGACTAGGTCACTATTATACAGGACAAGCAGCTATATATGAAATAGTCCATATAAATATAATTCTGACTCACTCTCACTCTACTTGAGAATTTATCAGTTAGATCACACGTATTATCATATTACTTGAGATAATAGAAGGAGCTAGACTAGGTCACTATTATACAGGACAAGCAGCTATATATGAAATAGTCCATATAAATATAATTCTGACTCACTCTCACTCTACTTGAGAATTTATCAGTTAGATCACACGTATTATCATATTACTTGTGATAATAGAATGAGCTAGGCTAGGTCACTATTATACAGGACAAGCAGCTATATATGAAATACTCCATATAAATATAATTCTGACTCACTCTCACTCTACTTGAGAATTTATCAGTTAGATCACACGTATTATCATATTACTTGTGATAATAGAAGGAGCTAGACTAGGTCACTATTATACAGGACAAGCAGCTATATATGAAATAGTCCATATAAATATAATTCTGACTCACTCACTCTCACTCTACTTGAGAATTTATCAGTTAGATCACACGTATTATCATATTACTTGTGATAATAGAAGGAGCTAGACTAGGTCACTATTATACAGGACAAGCAGCTATATATGAAATAGTCCATATAAATATAATTCTGACTCACTCTCACTCTACTTGAGAATTTATCAGTTAGATCACACGTATTATCATATTACTTGTGATAATAGAAGGAGCTAGGCTAGGTCACTATTATACAGGACAAGCAGCTATATATGAAATAGTCCATATAAATATAATTCTGACTCACTCTCACTCTACTTGAGAATTTATCAGTTAGATCACACGTATTATCATATTACTTGTGATAATAGAAGGAGCTAGACTAGGTCACTATTATACAGGACAAGCAGCTATATATGAAATAGTCCATATAAATATAATTCTGACTCACTCTCACTCTACTTGAGAATTTATCAGTTAGATCACACGTATTATCATATTACTTGAGATAATAGAAGGAGCTAGACTAGGTCACTATTATACAGGACAAGCAGCTATATATGAAATACTCCATATAAATATAATTCTGACTCACTCTCACTCTACTTGAGAATTTATCAGTTAGATCACACGTATTATCATATTACTTGTGTTAATAGAAGGAGCTAGACTAGGTCACTATTATACAGGACAAGCAGCTATATATGAAATACTCCATATAAATATAATTCTGACTCACTCTCACTCTACTTGAGAATTTATCAGTTAGATCACACGTATTATCATATTACTTGTGATAATAGAAGGAGCTAGACTAGGTCACTATTATACAGGACAAGCAGCTATATATGAAATACTCCATATAAATATAATTCTGACTCACTCTCACTCTACTTGAGAATTTATCAGATATATCACACGTATTATCATATTACTTGTGATAATAGAAGGAGCTAGACTAGGTCACTATTATACAGGACAAGCAGCTATATATGAAATACTCCATATAAATATAATTCTGACTCACTCTCACTCTACTTGAGAATTTATCAGTTAGATCACACGTATTATCATATTACTTGTGATAATAGAAGGAGCTAGACTAGGTCACTATTATACAGGACAAGCAGCTATATATGAAATAGTCCATATAAATATAATTCTGACTCACTCTCACTCTACTTGAGAATTTATCAGTTAGATCACACGTATTATCATATTACTTGTGATAATAGAAGGAGCTAGGCTAGGTCACTATTATACAGGACAAGCAGCTATATATGAAATACTCCATATAAATATAATTCTGACTCACTCTCACTCTACTTGAGAATTTATCAGTTAGATCACACGTATTATCATATTACTTGTGATAATAGAAGGAGCTAGGCTAGGTCACTATTATACAGGACAAGCAGCTATATATGAAATACTCCATATAAATATAATTCTGACTCACTCTCACTCTACTTGAGAATTTATCAGTTAGATCACACGTATTATCATATTACTTGTGATAATAGAAGGAGCTAGACTAGGTCACTATTATACAGGACAAGCAGCTATATATGAAATACTCCATATAAATATAATTCTGACTCACTCTCACTCTACTTGAGAATTTATCAGTTAGATCACACGTATTATCATATTACTTGTGATAATAGAAGGAGCTAGGCTAGGTCACTATTATACAGGACAAGCAGCTATATATGAAATACTCCATATAAATATAATTCTGACTCACTCTCACTCTACTTGAGAATTTATCAGTTAGATCACACATATTATCATATTACTTGTGATAATAGAAGGAGCTAGACTAGGTCACTATTATACAGGACAAGCAGCTATATATGAAATAGTCCATATAAATATAATTCTGACTCACTCTCACTCTACTTGAGAATTTATCAGTTAGATCACACGTATTATCATATTACTTGTGATAATAGAAGGAGCTAGGCTAGGTCACTATTATACAGGACAAGCAGCTATATATGAAATAGTCCATATAAATATAATTCTGACTCACTCTCACTCTACTTGAGAATTTATTAGTTAGATCACACGTATTATCATATTACTTGTGATAATAGAAGGAGCTAGACTAGGTCACTATTATACAGGACAAGCAGCTATATATGAAATAGTCCATATAAATATAATTCTGACTCACTCTCACTCTACTTGAGAATTTATCAGTTAGATCACACGTATTATCATATTACTTGAGATAATAGAAGGAGCTAGACTAGGTCACTATTATACAGGACAAGCAGCTATATATGAAATACTCCATATAAATATAATTCTGACTCACTCTCACTCTACTTGAGAATTTATCAGTTAGATCACACGTATTATCATATTACTTGTGTTAATAGAAGGAGCTAGACTAGGTCACTATTATACAGGACAAGCAGCTATATATGAAATACTCCATATAAATATAATTCTGACTCACTCTCACTCTACTTGAGAATTTATCAGTTAGATCACACGTATTATCATATTACTTGTGATAATAGAAGGAGCTAGACTAGGTCACTATTATACAGGACAAGCAGCTATATATGAAATACTCCATATAAATATAATTCTGACTCACTCTCACTCTACTTGAGAATTTATCAGATATATCACACGTATTATCATATTACTTGTGATAATAGAAGCAGCTAGACTAGGTCACTATTATACAGGACAAGCAGCTATATATGAAATACTCCATATAAATATAATTCTGACTCACTCTCACTCTACTTGAGAATTTATCAGTTAGATCACACGTATTATCATATTACTTGTGATAATAGAAGGAGCTAGACTAGGTCACTATTATACAGGACAAGCAGCTATATATGAAATAGTCCATATAAATATAATTCTGACTCACTCTCACTCTACTTGAGAATTTATCAGATATATCACACGTATTATCATATTACTTGTGATAATAGAAGGAGCTAGACTAGGTCACTATTATACAGGACAAGCAGCTATATATGAAATACTCCATATAAATATAATTCTGACTCACTCTCACTCTACTTGAGAATTTATCAGATATATCACACGTATTATCATATTACTTGTGATAATAGAAGGAGCTAGACTAGGTCACTATTATACAGGACAAGCAGCTATATATGAAATACTCCATATAAATATAATTCTGACTCACTCTCACTCTACTTGAGAATTTATCAGTTAGATCACACGTATTATCATATTACTTGTGATAATAGAAGGAGCTAGACTAGGTCACTATTATACAGGACAAGCAGCTATATATGAAATAGTCCATATAAATATAATTCTGACTCACTCTCACTCTACTTGAGAATTTATCAGTTAGATCACACGTATTATCATATTACTTGTGATAATAGAAGGAGCTAGGCTAGGTCACTATTATACAGGACAAGCAGCTATATATGAAATAGTCCATATAAATATAATTCTGACTCACTCTCACTCTACTTGAGAATTTATCAGTTAGATCACACGTATTATCATATTACTTGTGATAATAGAAGGAGCTAGGCTAGGTCACTATTATACAGCACAAGCAGCTATATATGAAATACTCCATATAAATATAATTCTGACTCACTCTCACTCTACTTGAGAATTTATCAGTTAGATCACACGTATTATCATATTACTTGTGATAATAGAAGGAGCTAGACTAGGTCACTATTATACAGGACAAGCAGCTATATATGAAATACTCCATATAAATATAATTCTGACTCACTCTCACTCTACTTGAGAATTTATCAGTTAGATCACACGTATTATCATATTACTTGTGATAACAGAAGGAACTAGACTAGGTCACTATTATACAGGACAAGCAGCTATATATGAAATAGTCCATATAAATATAATTCTGACTCACTCTCACTCTACTTGAGAATTTATCAGTTAGATCACACGTATTATCAAATTACTTGTGATAATAGAAGGAGCTAGGCTAGGTCACTATTATACAGGACAAGCAGCTATATATGAAATAGTCCATATAAATATAATTCTGACTCACTCTCACTCTACTTGAGAATTTATCAGTTAGATCACACGTATTATCATATTACTTGTGATAATAGAAGGAGCTAGACTAGGTCACTATTATACAGGACAAGCAGCTATATATGAAATAGTCCATATAAATATAATTCTGACTCACTCTCACTCTACTTGAGAATTTATCAGTTAGATCACACGTATTATCATATTACTTGAGATAATAGAAGGAGCTAGACTAGGTCACTATTATACAGGACAAGCAGCTATATATGAAATACTCCATATAAATATAATTCTGACTCACTCTCACTCTACTTGAGAATTTATCAGTTAGATCACACGTATTATCATATTACTTGTGATAATAGAAGGAGCTAGGCTAGGTCACTATTATACAGCACAAGCAGCTATATACGAAATACTCCATATAAATATAATTCTGACTCACTCTCACTCTACTTGAGAATTTATCAGTTAGATCACACGTATTATCATATTACTTGTGATAATAGAAGGAGCTAGGCTAGGTCACTATTATACAGCACAAGCAGCTATATATGAAATACTCCATATAAATATAATTCTGACTCACTCTCACTCTACTTGAGAATTTATCAGTTAGATCACACGTATTATCATATTACTTGTGATAATAGAAGGAGCTAGGCTAGGTCACTATTATACAGGACAAGCAGCTATATATGAAATACTCCATATAAATATAATTCTGACTCACTCTCACTCTACTTGAGAATTTATCAGTTAGATCACACGTATTATCATATTACTTGTGATAATAGAAGGAGCTAGACCACGTCACTATTATACAGGACAAGCAGCTATATATGAAATACTCCATATAAATATAATTCTGACTCACTCTCACTCTACTAGAGAATTTATCAGTTAGATCACACGTATTATCATATTACTTGTGATAACAGAAGGAGCTAGGCTAGGTCACTATTATACAGGACAAGCAGCTATATATGAAATACTCCATATAAATATAATTCTGACTCACTCTCACTCTACTTGAGAATTTATCAGTTAGATCACACGTATTATCATATTACTTGTGATAACAGAAGGAGCTAGACTAGGTCACTATTATACAGGACAAGCAGCTATATATGAAATAGTCCATATAAATATAATTCTGACTCACTCTCACTCTACTTGAGAATTTATCAGTTAGATCACACGTATTATCATATTACTTGTGATAACAGAAGGAGCTAGACTAGGTCACTATTATACAGGACAAGCAGCTATATATGAAATACTCCATATAAATATAATTCTGACTCACTCTCACTCTACTTGAGAATTTATCAGTTAGATCACACGTATTATCATATTACTTGTGATAATAGAAGGAGCTAGACTAGGTCACTATTATAGAGGACAAGCAGCTATATATGAAATAGTCCATATAAATATAATTCTGACTCACTCTCACTCTACTTGAGAATTTATCAGTTAGATCACACGTATTATCATATTACTTGTGATAATAGAAGGAGCTAGACTAGGTCATTATTATACAGGACAAGCAGCTATATATGAAATAGTCCATATAAATGTAATTCTGACTCACTCTCACTCTACTTGAGAATTTATCAGTTAGATCACACGTATTATCATATTACTTGTGATAACAGAAGGAGCTAGGCTAGGTCACTATTATACAGGACAAGCAGCTATATATGAAATACTCCATATAAATATAATTCTGACTCACTCTCACTCTACTTGAGAATTTATCAGTTAGATCACACGTATTATCATATTACTTGTGATAATAGAAGGAGCTAGACTAGGTCACTATTATACAGGACAAGCAGCTATATATGAAATAGTCCATATAAATATAATTCTGACTCACTCTCACTCTACTTGAGAATTTATCAGTTAGATCACACGTATTATCATATTACTTGTGATAATAGAAGGAGCTAGGCTAGGTCACTATTATACAGGACAAGCAGCTATATATGAAATACTCCATATAAATATAATTCTGACTCACTCTCACTCTACTTGAGAATTTATCAGTTAGATCACACGTATTATCATATTACTTGTGATAACAGAAGGAGCTAGGCTAGGTCACTATTATACAGGACAAGCAGCTATATATGAAATACTCCATATAAATATAATTCTGACTCACTCTCACTCTACTTGAGAATTTATCAGTTAGATCACACGTATTATCATATTACTTGTGATAATAGAAGGAGCTAGGCTAGGTCACTATTATACAGGACAAGCAGCTATATATGAAATACTCCATATAAATATAATTCTGACTCACTCTCACTCTACTTGAGAATTTATCAGTTAGATCACACGTATTATCATATTACTTGTGATAACAGAAGGAGCTAGGCTAGGTCACTATTATACAGGACAAGCAGCTATATATGAAATAGTCCATATAAATATAATTCTGACTCACTCTCACTCTACTTGAGAATTTATCAGTTAGATCATACGTATTATCATATTACTTGTGATAATAGAAGGAGCTAGACTAGGTCACTATTATACAGGACAAGCAGCTATATATGAAATAGTCCATATAAATATAATTCTGACTCACTCTCACTCTACTCGAGAATTTATCAGTTAGATCACACGTATTATCATATTACTTGTGATAATAGAAGGAGCTACGCTAGGTCACTATTATACAGGACAAGCAGCTATATATGAAATACTCCATATAAATATAATTCTGACTCACTCTCACTCTACTTGAGAATTTATCAGTTAGATCACACGTATTATCATATTACTTGTAATAATAGAAGGAGCTAGACTAGGTCACTATTATACAGGACAAGCAGTTATGAAATAGTCCATATAAATGTAATTCTGACTCACTCTCACTCTACTTGAGAATTTATCAGTTAGATCACACGTATTATCATATTACTTGTGATAACAGAAGGAGCTAGGCTAGGTCACTATTATACAGGACAAGCAGCTATATATGAAATACTCCATATAAATATAATTCTGACTCACTCTCACTCTACTTGAGAATTTATCAGTTAGATCACACGTATTATCATATTGCTTGTGATAATAGAAGGAGCTAGGCTAGGTCACTAGTATACAGGACAAGCAGCTATATATGAAATACTCCATATAAATATAATTCTGACTCGCTCTCACTCTACTTGAGAATTTATCAGTTAGATCACATGTATTGTCATGTATTATGTATTATCACATGTATTACAAAAGACCTGTAATTGAGCACTTTGAGACTCCACGTGGACTGAGCATGTGACTGTCACTTGGGGGGTTGCTATTGGTCTTGAGGGACAGAAACAGGGGTTCAGCGCGGAGATGGATTTGTGGGTAGCATGTGCCCCAACTGCACATGCGTTGACTGGACAGCCGCATTCCCTTGCGACCACCAGTGTCTGCCACTGTACAACACAGTCAATGCTCTTTCAAATGAAACTCTTGTATCACCTAACGATAACCAGCTGCACTGAGAGCATTAACAGCTACTCATGGCTGTTAAACGTCAGCTTCACAAGGTTGATACTTTCTACTAGTCATTTGATTGAAACAACAACCGCCATCTATACGTCAGATCAGGTACTTCTGGGACACCCTGTATATATGGAAACTTCCAGAAATAGCCTCGCAACTCTCAAGGACTTGTGTATATATTAAATGTCTAGCAAATCTGTTTTTGGTCATTTTTACTTTCTCTACTACGTATAGAGGAAGTAGTGCATTCCATCCAAAAATACGATGTCGCAATTTCATCGAAAATGTATGTTTTGAGACCCCCTGAATCCAAAAATATCCGTGTCTGTATGTGTTTTTGTGTTTGTGTATGTAAACAACATAAATCAAACGAAACGTCACTTAAAAGCCAAAGTTGGTATTTAAGTTCAACGTCTTTAAAGAATGCGACACAAAGCTTTTCAAGAAAATTGGTTCACCCTAAACTGCTCTTTACATGGAAGATTTTTCCAAAATTATCATTATTTTAAAAAATGGCTGTAATGATTTTGACTAAAGTGCAATTGTTTAAGATGTTTGTGTGACAAATAAACGTATATTTTGAATTTTCCGGCTATAGCCCATGTAGTACTGTTTATTCTTTATGACTTTTGCACAGAAGTTTTGTCCAAATGCATTTTTTGTGGTATTAGCCATTTCCGAGATTGTTTATTTGTGTGTTATGCATCCCTTATACCTTTCTCCAATGAAACGTCGTTATTCTCTTTTTATATGCTAGTCGTTGTAAGATAACGGAATCTGAAAGTTTTAAAACATTTGACTGTCACTCAAAGTCTACTGTATTCCCACATTCCCCTTGTACCTACAAGGAAATAAGCAATAAGATAATTTGTACAAATGTTTATCTGTATTAACATGAAGAAGAGTGAGTGAGTGAGTGAGTTGGGTTTAAGGGCCCGTCGACAACTAGGTCATTAGGGCCCGAACATGAAGATATAGGAATAAGAGTTTGTAAGAATGGTTGTACAAGAGTAGAGAAAGTCATGTGAGTGCAATACTGCAGGTGTTTAGCGGTTACTATCTATAAAAATAAGTAAAACATTTAGTGTTTTTGTAGGTTAATTTGCAGCATTTATTGCAGATGTGGGAGATGTTGTGCGCTTGCAGAAGCAGTTCGCAGTCCCGACTGCAAGTTTGTCCCTATCTAAGTGTTCCAAGGCGGTCCGGCGGTCATTGTTGATCATCCCATGGACCACTGCAGACACTCTCAGGCTCCTACACAAGGTAAATAGCTACTACAAAGTGTGGTGGTAGATGCACCTCTGCTCCATGGAGGAATGTAAAGGGAGTATAAAGAAGGATGCTGATTTGTTGCAGATGAAGACAGAGTTGTGTCAGTGGAAGTGGCTGCTGCTGATGCTGACCAATGAGGACCTACCTCCACCTCCGCAAGACTTCCTGATACCTCTAGACTGTGTGTTTGTGGTAGCGCAGTGGAGGGGCAAAGCCCTAACATTCACACAAGTAGGAAGTAACGTCCTGGCTACATGGTCCTCCGATACAGGCCTCTCAGACATGTCTTCAGGGTTCATGCGACGTAACGATCTCAGCAACGTCACGATTACAGCGGCCGTCGAACCTGATGTAAGTATCACAACTGTAGGCACATAAACAGCCAATATGTATACACAGAGTAAAACTCTGACTTGTACTAACCGTTCTTACAACCTTTTATCCCTCTCTTCTTCGTGTTAGTTGAGATAAACATTTGCAGGAATTACAAGGGGAGTATGGGAATACATTATTCTTTGAGCGATAGTCAAATCTTTTAAAGCCTTAAGTTCCTTTCTCTTTTCTCGGTTAATATAAAAAAAATAAATAACAATGTTCCATTTGACAGAAGTATGAGTTCCTCATAACACTCACAAATAACCAGGAATATCTCCAAAATGGTTCATTATACAAAAAAAATTATTATTGAGACATAAATTGTGTAGTTTAACAAGATTTGGTCTATCTCCTTTGGTTCACGAGCTACTCAAAAGTCATCCATAGTAAATAGGACTAAACAGGCTACATCCGGAAAATTCAAGATGTATATTTCATTTGTAGTAAAAACATCTCTAACATATGTCATTTTAATCAAAACCTTAGAGCCGTTTTCAGAAAAATTAAAAATATGCCATGTAAAGGGTAGTTTAGGGGAAGCAACTTTTTTCAAAATCTCCTTGTCGCATCCTTGGAAGATATTAACCTAAATTGCCTACTTTGGGTTTTAACCGACTTTCCGTTTTTCAGTTACACTGTCCACACATTCACTCTCTCTCACGCACACATACATACACACGCGCGCGCCCGGACTTCTTTCTAAATTTCTTTCTTTCTTTCTTTCTTTCTTTCTTTCTTTTTTGAATCAGGGGCCTCAAAACATATTTGCGGTGAAATCTCGACATCGAATTTTTTGGTGGAATACAAAACTTGCTCTACTTACCATACATAACAGAGGAAGTAAAGATTGAATTATGTATAGGTATGTAACACATGAGTTATTGATACATAAATATTATTTTGTAAGCTGTACGATACGATCATATACATTTGAAGTGTTTAAACACCAAAACTTTTATGACACACATTACGTGAGATGTTTTCCACATTTGTGGAGAAATGGCTCGAACTCCTCCACTCCACGACTGCATATATACAAACTACAGTCCAGACATACTTACTTAAATATTTACTTAATTACAAATAAATTGGCAACTAGGTGCTTCGCTATTCACAACTACCTACTGTACTATACATCCTGGAGCGGCTGTGTGTAGCACAGCCAGTGTTTCACCTGTAATCATAACCTACTTACTTCGCCCTGATTATCATATTTTCGTAAATCAATCAGATTGAAGAAATAAGTTGTAAATGTTCGCTAGTGCTGCAATAACCAGAATACATCTTTTTTAAAAAAAATCGATACGAAAAGTCAGTTACATGCTAAGTATCATATTTAGGCCCATCAATTTGGAACAAAACAACAAAATTCCGCCAACGAAAACAACCCTTTAGAAGGAAAATATTTACAAAATATTGATGTTTTCAATTACACCTATGGACCTCGGCATATTTCAATAATCTCATTCATCCATGGTAAAACACTATTCTACTAATTTGCAGAAATAAAGAGGGGGCGGCAATCTCTTAAAGAACAGAACACCAACAGTAACATTGGTCCAAGACTAGCCTAGGAGAACATAGTTTCAACTATTCTTTATAAACAACTCTATCTTTTATATAGTCCCAGCCTCTTTTCGTTCCCTATGGTGAAGAGCTCGCCCTAAAAAAGCAGTAGGGAGAAGATTTATCCAAAGTGACGTCGATACTTCCAATACTCTGGTTACAGTACCAGCACAACACCCTCCCCTTACTAGACGTGTGTTGTAACCATTAAGGACTTATCCAAAGTGACGTCGATACTTCCACAACTCTGGTTACAGTACCAGCACAACACCCTCCCCTTACTAGACGTGTGCTGTAACCATTAAGGACTTATCCAAAGTGACGTCGATACTTCCACAACTCTGGTTACAGTACCAGCACAACACCCTACCCTTACTAGACGTGTGCTCTAACCATTAAGGACTTATCCAAAGTGACGTCGATACTTCCAATACTCTGGTTACAGTACCAGCACTACACCCTCCCCTTACTAGACGTGTGTTGTAACCATTAAGGACTTATCCAAAGTGACGTCGATACTTCCACAACTCTGGTTACAGTACCAGCACAACACCCTCCCCTTACTAGACGTGTGCTGTAACCATTAAGGACTTATCCAAAGTGACGTCGATACTTCCACAACTCTGGTTACAGTACCAGCACTACACCCTCCCCTTACTAGACGTGTGCTGTAACCATTAAGGACTTATCCAAAGTGACGTCGATACTTCCACAACTCTGGTTACAGTACCAGCACTACACCCTCCCCTTACTAGACGTGTGTTGTAACCATTAAGGACTTATCCAAAGTGACGTCGATACTTCCACAACTCTGGTTACAGTACCAGCACAACACCCTCCCCTTACTAGACGTGTGCTGTAACCATTAAGGACTTATCCAAAGTGACGTCGATACTTCCACAACTCTGGTTACAGTACCAGCACAACACCCTCCCCTTACTAGACGTGTGTTGTAACCATTAAGGACTTATCCAAAGTGACGTCGATACTTCCACAACTCTGGTTACAGTACCAGCACTACACCCTCCCCTTACTAGACGTGTGCTGTAACCATTAAGGACTTATCCAAAGTGACGTCGATACTTCCAATACTCTGGTTACAGTACCAGCACAACACCCTCCCCTTACTAGACGTGTGCTCTAACCATTAAGGACTTATCCAAAGTGACGTCGATACTTCCAATACTCTGGTTACAGTACCAGCACAACACCCTCCCCTTACTAGACGTGTGTTGTAACCATTAAGGACTTATCCAAAGTGACGTCGATACTTCCACAACTCTGGTTACAGTACCAGCACAACACCCTCCCCTTACTAGACGTGTGCTCTAACCATTAAGGACTTATCCAAAGTGACGTCGATACTTCCAATACTCTGGTTACAGTACCAGCACAACACCCTCCCCTTACTAGACGTGTGCTGTAACCATTAAGGACTTATCCAAAGTGACGTCGATACTTCCACAACTCTGGTTACAGTACCAGCACAACACCCTCCCCTTACTAGACGTGTGCTGTAACCATTAAGGACTTATCCAAAGTGACGTCGATACTTCCACAACTCTGGTTACAGTACCAGCACTACACCCTCCCCTTACTAGACGTGTGCTGTAACCATTAAGGACTTATCCAAAGTGACGTCGATACTTCCATAACTCTGGTTACAGTACCAGCACTACACCCTCCCCTTACTAGACGTGTGCTGTAACCATTAAGGACTTATCCAAAGTGACGTCGATACTTCCACAACTCTGGTTACAGTACCAGCACAACACCCTCCCCTTACTAGACGTGTGCTGTAACCATTAAGGACTTATCCAAAGTGACGTCGATACTTCCACAACTCTGGTTACAGTACCAGCACTACACCCTCCCCTTACTAGACGTGTGTTGTAACCATTAAGGACTTATCCAAAGTGACGTCGATACTTCCACAACTCTGGTTACAGTACCAGCACAACACCCTCCCCTTACTAGACGTGTGTTGTAACCATTAAGGACTTATCCAAAGTGACGTCGATACTTCCACAACTCTGGTTACAGTACCAGCACTACACCCTCCCCTTACTAGACGTGTGTTGTAACCATTAAGGACTTATCCAAAGTGACGTCGATACTTCCACAACTCTGGTTACAGTACCAGCACAACACCCTACCCTTACTAGACGTGTGCTGTAACCATTAAGGACTTATCCAAAGTGACGTCGATACTTCCACAACTCTGGTTACAGTACCAGCACTACACCCTCCCCTTACTAGACGTGTGTTGTAACCATTAAGGACTTATCCAAAGTGACGTCGATACTTCCACAACTCTGGTTACAGTACCAGCACTACACCCTCCCCTTACTAGACGTGTGCTCTAACCATTAAGGACTTATCCAAAGTGACGTCGATACTTCCACAACTCTGGTTACAGTACCAGCACTACACCCTCCCCTTACTAGACGTGTGTTGTAACCATTAAGGACTTATCCAAAGTGACGTCGATACTTCCACAACTCTGGTTACAGTACCAGCACAACACCCTCCCCTTACTAGACGTGTGCTGTAACCATTAAGGACTTATCCAAAGTGACGTCGATACTTCCACAACTCTGGTTACAGTACCAGCACAACACCCTCCCCTTACTAGACGTGTGCTCTAACCATTAAGCTACTGTGACAACCTGTCAGAATAACCCTGAATTCTTAAACCAGTTAGAACAGCCGCCTAGTAAGCGAAAGGTCTCTTGTTCAAATCCCAGCTGTGGCACTGAATTTTAAAGTTCCACTTCTACCTCTGAAACATTGCCCACACACGGCTTGTGTTTAAAAACACCAACAGTAAGTGTGTTGGCATAAATAATGGTTTCTGTGACTATTCATATTTTGTTTTCTCTATACACATCTAGTGACCGGTATAAGAGATTTGGGGTAGCGTTTGTGTTGAGGCAACATGCTCTATATTGGCCACTCATGCACTTTGTCTGGGACGTAGGAAGTATTGTGGGCACACTAATGCACTCTGGTGACATGTTGGAGCGATAGATCCTGTAATGTCCTCGGAGACTTATTTGTCTACTCAGTAGACTGCGGTGCTCTCCCTTGGGAGTCCATGCGCATCTGATTTAATGGATTGAGAGTGAGGGATTGCGAGTTGATGAGAGGAATGCCTTCCTGTGGTATATTCGACATGTTGTAGTAGAAGATGGGTGGGACATATTTGGGATTATACGTGTGTAACACAGTGACTGCGCCCCAAGGGTATCCGCTACTCGATGTAAACTGAGGGTGAAGGAAGTTCGTGCCGCATCTTTCAAACATATCAAGGTTAAACACCACCCTTCTTTTTTATTTATACTTGAGACAGGATATTGTAAGACCCCAAAAGAAAATCGTTTATGTGAATATTTGTTAAGAGTGTAATTTGTTTTTGATGTTGGTATGAGTTGATTGAATGACGAAAACGTGTTACTATTGTTCATTGTTACAAACAATTAAGTTTGTTTAAAGACGTCATAAATATTTCCACGTTTAATTTTAATATATATGTATAAATAAAAGAATTATGTGTGTTCAATATTGAAAGCGAAGGGAGAATGGCTAAGGATCGCTTCCCTGGCAATGCGGGAACTGTTTGATGGACGCATGCGCGGATGTACACGTGGCAGTCGGAATGCTAGACTCGCACCAAAAGAATTTGTTAATAGCGTCCGTGTCTTTGGTACAGATGGACGCATGCGCGGATGTACACGTGGCAGTCGGAATGCTAGACTCGCACCAAAAGAGTTTGTTAATAGCGTCCGTGTCTTTGGTACAGATGGACGCATGCGCGGATGTACACGTGGCAGTCGGAATGCTAGACTCGCACCAAAAGAGTTTGTTAATAGCGTTCGTGTCTTTGGTACAGATGGACGCATGCGCGGATGTACACGTGGCAGTCGGAATGCTAGACTCGCACCAAAAGAGTTTGTTAATAGCGTCCGTGTCTTTGGTACAGATGGACGCATGCGCGGATGTACACGTGGCAGTCGGAATGCTAGACTCGCACCAAAAGAATTTGTTAATAGCGTCCGTGTCTTTGGTACAGATGGACGCATGCGCGGATGTACACGTGGCAGTCGGAATGCTAGACTCGCACCAAAAGAATTTGTTAATAGCGTCCGTGTCTTTGGTACAGATGGACGCATGCGCGGATGTACACCTGGCAGTCGGAATGCTAGACTCGCACCAAAAGAGTTTGTTAATAGCGTCCGTGTCTTTGGTACAGATGGACGCATGCGCGGATGTACACCTGGCAGTCGGAATGCTAGACTCGCACCAAAAGAGTTTGTTAATAGCGTCCGTGTCTTTGGTACAGATGGACGCATGCGCGGATGTACACGTGGCAGTCGGAATGCTAGACTCGCACCAAAAGAGTTTGTTAATAGCGTCCTTGTCTTTGGTACAGATGGACGCATGCGCGGATGTACACGTGGCAGTCGGAATGCTAGACTCGCACCAAAAGAGTTTGTTAATAGCGTCCTTGTCTTTGGTACAGATGGACGCATGCGCGGATGTACACCTGGCAGTCGGAATGCTAGACTCGCACCAAAAGAGTTTGTTAATAGCGTCCTTGTCTTTGGTACAGATGGACGCATGCGCGGATGTACACGTGGCAGTCGGAATGCTAGACTCGCACCAAAAGAGTTTGTTAATAGCGTCCGTGTCTTTGGTACAGATGGACGCATGCGCGGATGTACACGTGGCAGTCGGAATGCTAGACTCGCACCAAAAGAGTTTGTTAATAGCGTCCGTGTCTTTGGTACAGATGGACGCATGCGCGGATGTACACGTGGCAGTCGGAATGCTAGACTCGCACCAAAAGAGTTTGTTAATAGCGTTCGTGTCTTTGGTACAGATGGACGCATGCGCGGATGTACACGTGGCAGTCGGAATGCTAGACTCGCACCAAAAGAGTTTGTTAATAGCGTCCTTGTCTTTGGTATAGATGGACGCATTTTTATGTGCGCGCGTCATAAAATAGTGAAAGTAAATGTACTAAGTGTTTCAAGACCGTTAATTTGTGTAAAATAAGTGAAACATTAGCTAACTTTAACAAGTTAGTTAATACGAAGTGCGCGAGTAAATAAAAGGACGTGAAATAGAGGAAGTGTAAAGTGATAGAAAACACTTTTAGCGAAATATCGCTAAATGTTGAGACATTAAATCCCGGCGATGCTAGGGAAGTGGATCCACTGAGATAAAAGACTTGCTACTGTGATACTGTGAACAAGAAGGTGCGAAGTTAACCCCGCCCGAGTGTTTGTTCAGTACCTCGACCCGAGGTAACGGAAGTGACAAAAGCGCATCACCATCACAGTAAAAACAGCACCAGTATGAATGTAACTTGTTCACAATTACTTAGTCTCTGCAGAATCAACCTTTAGTAATAAGTTTTATATTCATATTTGACTTTTTGGAAAGATCAATAAAAGGACACGTGGCATTTAGAGATTGGTGGTTTGTATTATTTTAGGTGAATGTGTGCCAAACGAAGTGTCCCTCATTGGCTACTCTCTAATGAAGTATTTGCGTTATCCAATACCCAGGGCCATTATTATTGTAAAATATCAAGTTTAGCATTAGAAAAACCGAGTTACAGTTACAACATTTTTACTTTCTCTAGTACGTATAGTATTATATTCCACCCAAGAAATCGATGTGTAAGGTTTCAGTGGAAATGTATGTTTTGAGGCCCCTGGATGCCAAAAAAGCATGCCCTTCCCTAAACTACCCTTTAGATGGAAAAGTTTTCGAACCTTTTGATGTTTTTGAAAATAGCTCTATCGATTTTGATTAAACTGTCATATGTTTGAGACATTTTTATGACAAATGAAATGTATATTCGGGCTATAGCCTATGTGTTCCCCTTGTACCTACTAGGAAATAAACAATAAGATAGTTTGTACACATGTTTATTTCTATTAACATGAAGAAGATATAGGAATAAGAGTTTGTACGAATGGTTAGTACACGAGCAGAGAAAGTCATGTGAGTGTAACACTACAGACTCTTTGAATTGTATTGATTTTAGACTGACATTACTTGTGTAACCTTTTCCCTGTACATACTCGCACATTGCAACAGGTGTGATTGTTGGCTGTTTCACAGAATGTGAGTATCGTTGTGAAGGACACGTCATCAGAAGCAGAGCCTGAGGTAATCGGAGGCTACTTCGGTGCAGTTTGGGCTATATTAGAGCACCAACTCAACTTTCGGTGAGTGAGTGTGTGAGTGAGTGAGTGAGTGAGTGAGTAACAAAGGTGTGCACAGAATGTGAGTATCGTTCTCAAGGACACGTCATCAGAAGCAGAGCCTGAGGTAATCGGAGGCTACTTCGGTGCAGTTTGGGCTATATTAGAGCACCAACTCAACTTTCGGTGAGTGAGTGAGTGAGTAACAAAGGTGTGCACAGAATGTGAGTATCGTTGTGAAGGACACGTCATCAGAAGCAGAGCCTGAGGTAATCGGAGGCTACTTCGGTGCAGTGTGGGCCATATTAGAGCACCAACTCAACTTTCGGTGAGTGAGTGAGTGAGTGAGTGTGTGAGTGTGTGAGTAACAAAGGTGTGCACAGAATGTGAGTATCGTTCTCAAGGACACGTCATCAGAAGCAGAGCCTGAGGTAATCGGAGGCTACTTCGGTGCAGTTTGGGCCATATTAGAGCACCAACTCAACTTTCGGTGAGTGAGTGTGTGAGTAACAAAGGTGTGCACAGAATGTGAGTATCGTTCTCAAGGACACGTCATCAGAAGCAGAGCCTGAGGTAATCGGAGGCTACTTCGGTGCAGTTTGGGCCATATTAGAGCACCAACTCAACTTTCGGTGAGTGAGTGAGTGAGTGAGTGAGTGAGTGAGTAACAAAGGTGTGCACAGAATGTGAGTATCGTTCTCAAGGACACGTCATCAGAAGCAGAGCCTGAGGTAATCGGAGCCTACTTCGGTGCAGTTTGGGCCATATTAGAGCACCAACTCAACTTTCGGTGAGTGAGTGAGTGAGTGAGTAACAAAGGTGTGCACAGAATGTGAGTATCGTTCTCAAGGACACGTCATCAGAAGCAGAGCCTGAGGTAATCGGAGGCTACTTCGGTGCAGTGTGGGCCATATTAGAGCACCAACTCAACTTTCGGTGAGTGAGTGAGTGAGTGAGTGAGTGAGTAACAAAGGTGTGCACAGAATGTGAGTATCGTTCTCAAGGACACGTCATCAGAAGCAGAGCCTGAGGTAATCGGAGGCTACTTCGGTGCAGTTTGGGCTATATTAGAGCACCAACTCAACTTTCGGTGAGTGAGTGAGTGAGTAACAAAGGTGTGCACAGAATGTGAGTATCGTTGTGAAGGACACGTCATCAGAAGCAGAGCCTGAGGTAATCGGAGGCTACTTCGGTGCAGTGTGGGCCATATTAGAGCACCAACTCAACTTTCGGTGAGTGAGTGAGTGAGTGTGTGAGTGAGTGAGTAACAAAGGTGTGCACAGAATGTGAGTATCGTTCTCAAGGACACGTCATCAGAAGCAGAGCCTGAGGTAATCGGAGGCTACTTCGGTGCAGTTTGGGCCATATTAGAGCACCAACTCAACTTTCGGTGAGTGAGTGTGTGAGTAACAAAGGTGTGCACAGAATGTGAGTATCGTTCTCAAGGACACGTCATCAGAAGCAGAGCCTGAGGTAATCGGAGGCTACTTCGGTGCAGTTTGGGCCATATTAGAGCACCAACTCAACTTTCGGTGAGTGAGTGAGTGAGTGAGTGAGTGAGTGAGTGAGTAACAAAGGTGTGCACAGAATGTGAGTATCGTTCTCAAGGACACGTCATCAGAAGCAGAGCCTGAGGTAATCGGAGCCTACTTCGGTGCAGTTTGGGCCATATTAGAGCACCAACTCAACTTTCGGTGAGTGAGTGAGTGAGTGAGTAACAAAGGTGTGCACAGAATGTGAGTATCGTTCTCAAGGACACGTCATCAGAAGCAGAGCCTGAGGTAATCGGAGGCTACTTCGGTGCAGTTTGGGCCATATTAGAGCACCAACTCAACTTTCGGTGAGTGAGTGAGTGAGTGAGTGAGTGAGTAACAAAGGTGTGCACAGAATGTGAGTATCGTTCTCAAGGACACGTCATCAGAAGCAGAGCCTGAGGTAATCGGAGCCTACTTCGGTGCAGTTTGGGCCATATTAGAGCACCAACTCAACTTTCGGTGAGTGAGTGAGTGAGTGAGTAACAAAGGTGTGCACAGAATGTGAGTATCGTTCTCAAGGACACGTCATCAGAAGCAGAGCCTGAGGTAATCGGAGGCTACTTCGGTGCAGTTTGGGCCATATTAGAGCACCAACTCAACTTTCGGTGAGTGAGTGAGTGAGTGAGTAACAAAGGTGTGCACAGAATGTGAGTATCGTTGTGAAGGACACGTCATCAGAAGCAGAGCCTGAGGTAATCGGAGCCTACTTCGGTGCAGTTTGGGCCATATTAGAGCACCAACTCAACTTTCGGTGAGTGAGTGAGTGAGTAACAAAGGTGTGCACAGAATGTGAGTATCGTTGTGAAGGACACGTCATCAGAAGCAGAGCCTGAGGTAATCGGAGGCTACTTCGGTGCAGTTTGGGCCATATTAGAGCACCAACTCAACTTTCGGTGAGTGAGTGAGTGAGTGAGTGAGTAACAAAGGTGTGCACAGAATGTGAGTATCGTTGTGAAGGACACGTCATCAGAAGCAGAGCCTGAGGTAATCGGAGGCTACTTCGGTGCAGTTTGGGCCATATTAGAGCACCAACTCAACTTTCGGTGAGTGAGTGAGTGAGTGTGTGAGTGAGTGAGTAACAAAGGTGTGCACAGAATGTGAGTATCGTTCTCAAGGACACGTCATCAGAAGCAGAGCCTGAGGTAATCGGAGGCTACTTCGGTGCAGTTTGGGCCATATTAGAGCACCAACTCAACTTTCGGTGAGTGAGTGAGTGAGTGAGTGTGTGAGTGAGTAACAAAGGTGTGCACAGAATGTGAGTATCGTTGTGAAGGACACGTCATCAGAAGCAGAGCCTGAGGTAATCGGAGGCTACTTCGGTGCAGTTTGGGCCATATTAGAGCACCAACTCAACTTTCGGTGAGTGAGTGAGTGAGTGAGTGAGTGAGTAACAAAGGTGTGCACAGAATGTGAGTATCGTTCTCAAGGACACGTCATCAGAAGCAGAGCCTGAGGTAATCGGAGGCTACTTCGGTGCAGTTTGGGCCATATTAGAGCACCAACTCAACTTTCGGTGAGTGAGTGAGTGAGTGTGTGAGTGAGTAACAAAGGTGTGCACAGAATGTGAGTATCGTTGTGAAGGACACGTCATCAGAAGCAGAGCCTGAGGTAATCGGAGGCTACTTCGGTGCAGTTTGGGCCATATTAGAGCACCAACTCAACTTTCGGTGAGTGAGTGAGTGAGTGAGTGAGTAACAAAGGTGTGCACAGAATGTGAGTATCGTTGTGAAGGACACGTCATCAGAAGCAGAGCCTGAGGTAATCGGAGGCTACTTCGGTGCAGTTTGGGCCATATTAGAGCACCAACTCAACTTTCGGTGAGTGAGTGAGTGAGTGAGTGAGTAACAAAGGTGTGCACAGAATGTGAGTATCGTTGTGAAGGACACGTCATCAGAAGCAGAGCCTGAGGTAATCGGAGGCTACTTCGGTGCAGTTTGGGCCATATTAGAGCACCAACTCAACTTTCGGTGAGTGAGTGTGTGAGTGAGTGAGTGAGTGAGTGAGTGACTGAGTGAGTGAGTAACAAAGGTGTGCACAGAATGTGAGTATCGTTGTGAAGGACACGTCATCAGAAGCAGAGCCTGAGGTAATCGGAGCCTACTTCGGTGCAGTTTGGGCCATATTAGAGCACCAACTCAACTTTCGGTGAGTGAGTGAGTGAGTGAGTGATTGAGTGAGTGAGTGAGTGAGTGTGCGCGTGTGTGTGCCTGTATGTACGTGCCTGTATGTACGTGCGTGTGTGTGCCTGTATGTACGTGCCTGTATGTACGTGCGTGTGTGTGCGCGTGTGTGTGCGTGTATGTACGTGCGTGTGTGTGCGCGTGTGTGTGCGTGTATGTACGTGCGTGTGTGTGCGCGTGTGTATGCCTGTATGTACGTGCGTGTGTGTGCGCGTGTGTGTGTACGTGCGTGTGTGTCTCCTTTCATAAACTTGGTGTATTTAAAGGTAGTTTGAAGTATGTTGTATGTTTGTGTGATATCGACAGACAGCACTGGGCGGAGCATGTTGCGCTTGCGCTATAATGTGTTCACTTCCTATAGTCACTTTTACTGATACTGAAATCACTCTCTGCCCATACCTGCTCACAAGTGAAGTGGACGAACTGCACGAACACTCGTCTTAAAGCAGTTGTAGTACAAACATTTCGACTTTTCTAGCACGAACAGAATTCCTCTGCCCTGATTGCCCATTTCTATTTGACTTTCAAGATTATTGCTTCTCTCTTTGAAGCTTTTGACTGTTCTAATTATCAATGCAGTCACATCAAAAACATTGACAATAATTATCAAATTGCATGTTAATTAATTATCAATATGTCGTTAATTATAATAGATTGGACAGCCATAGTCAGACAGAAATACCAGTAGAATCCCTGGATGACAACTGCTATCAATTATACTTTAGCTGGTCTATGTCGTAAGACAACGCTAATAAGAACCGTTTATATTTAACAAATAAAGGCAAATCTAGGTAAAATATGAAATATAAAACAAAAAATAAATACAAGCATATAACAACAAAAACATGGCGCAGTTCTACTAAGCAAGGCGCGCGTCGAGTAGAAGATTGAACAGCCTGCAACCTAACCAATACATTCCTAAACCTGATATCATGTTTCTGTATGATTTCATCCAATAAAACAGGATCCATGGCACTAACCTAACTTTAGTCTTTTGTTTTCCTTCTCGAAAAAAACTTGGAGTTTAAAACATTTTACAAGCAAGTCGGCTACCAGAACTCTCGCGAGCGTTCTAGAAACTGTGTCTTCTGCCGCACTGATTGTTAGGTGTATATTCGCCACCCGATGATATGAGGCAGATTAACCTTGACTGTCCTTTGATGTGTGCCTGATGACGTCACTATCTTAATGACACGGCATTTTCAATATGATCGTGTTTTCTTTTTTGAGTTATACTGTTAAGACACACACACACACAGATGAACGGTTTTCTAAGTACACCTTTTCATACCGAGCGCGATGACTCAGGCAGTACGTTTGTTGCCAGGTCGCAGGTTCGATTCTGGAGCTGGACCTTCCTGACCCATGGGTATTTTCGGGTTCTTCCCCGGGTAATTCAGACAAATACTGGGAAGGCTTTTTACCTTACATCCTCCTAATCATTTTGCAGGTTGCGAGAGTCAGGTTACTCACAACTACTATCGACTGACGTGACGGAATCACCACTCAACAGACAAGACATCTTCAAAACGTGTATTTCTAGTGAAATGTCGATATCAAATGTTTTGTTATTGGTAGATGATGTACGGATTTTGCGTATTGTGTTGTTAGAACCGAGTTTAAGAGAGCGGCAGACGGAGCTTGGGGTGCGGAGACGTCAAATGGTTCGTGGAATGGAATGGTGGGAATGGTATTGAGAGATGAGGTAGATGTGGCGATCACCTCCTTCACCATGACCACGGCTCGTCTTGACGCTGTGAGCTTCATGGCTCCTTTCTGGAAGGACGGGTAAGAACACCGTGCTACGGTCTTAGTTTATGTGGCAGATCCTGTCTACAAGATCTAACATATAGGTACCTACATGCTTTGTTTGCTACAGGCTGATGCTGTTTATACGCTCCTCACCAGATACCACGTTTTACAGTTCGTGGTTGCAACTTGCGATGCCCTTTGACCTCACACTATGGGTCGGTGTGATGTGTGCTCTCATCGCCCTGACAGTTGCCCTGGCCTTGGCTTCTCGTCACTCATCTCGTACATATTCTCTATCTTATGCCTTCTTTATTCTCCTGGCTAGTATATGTCAGCAAAGTAAGTAAAAAAGACATTTCATCATTCTCTACTGAATAAGGTTCATAGTGATCAGTACTTCTCTCTGCTCGTTCCCAAACGTGTAAACTGCTAATGACTAAATGACTAAGGCGGGCAGGCAGGCAGGCGGGCGGGCAGGCAGGCGGGCAGGCAGGCGGGCGGGCAGGCAGGCAGGCGGGCAGGCGGGCAGGCGGGCAGGCAGGCTGGCGGGCAGGCAGGCAGGCGGGCAGGCGGGCGGGCAGGCAGGCAGGCGGGCAGGCAGGCAGGCAGGCGGGCAGGCGGGCAGGCAGGCAGACGGGCGGGCAGGCAGGCAGGCAGGCAGGCAGGCGTGCAGGCAGGCGTGCAGGCAGGCAGGCAGGCGGGCAGGCAGGCAAGCGGGCGGGCAGGCAGGCGGGCAGGCAGGCGGGCAGGCGGGCAGGCAGGCTGGCAGGCGGGCGGGCGGGCGGGTGGGCAGGCAGGCGGGCAGGCGGGCGGGCAGGCAGGCAGGCGGGCAGGCAGGCAAGCAGGCAGGCAGGCGGCCGGGCGGGCGGGCGGGCGGGCAGGCAGGCAAGCAGGCAGGCAGGCAGGCGGGCGGGCAGGCAGGCAGGCAAGCAGGTAGGCAAGCAGGTAGGCAGGTGGGCGGGCGGGCGGGCGGCAGGCGGGCAGGCAGGCAAGCAGGCAGGCGGGCGGGCAGGCAGGCGGGCAGGAAGGCGGGCGGGCAGGCGGGCTGGCAGGCAGGCGGGCAGGAAGGCAGGCGGGCAGGCGGGCGGGCAGGAAGGCAGGCAGGAAGGCAGGCGGGCGGGCAGGCAGGGGGGCGGGCGGGCGGGCGGGCGGGCAGGCAGGCAGGCAGGCAGGCAGGCGGGCAGGAAGGCAGGCAGGCAGGCGGGCAGGAAGGCAGGCAGGAAGGCAGGCGGGCAGGAAGGCGGGCGGGCAGGCGGGCGGGCAGGAAGGCAGGCAGGAAGGCAGGCGGGCAGGAAGGCAGGCGGGCAGGAAGGCAGGCAGGAAGGCAGGCGGGCAGGAAGGCAGGCAGGAAGGCAGGCGGGCAGGAAGGCAGGCAGGAAGGCAGGCGGGCAGGAAGGCGGGCAGGCAGGCAGGCGGGCAGGCAGACAGGCAGGCAGGCAGGCGGGCAGGAAGGCAGGCAGGAAGGCGGGCGGCAGGCGGGCGGGCAGGCAGGCGGGCAGGAAGGTGGGCGGACAGGCGGGCGGGCAGGAAGTCAGGCAGGCAGGCGGGCGGGCAGGCAGGCAGGCAAGCTAGCAGGCAGGCGGCCGGGCGGGCAGGCAGGCAAGCAGGCAGGCGGGCAGGCAGGCAGACGGGCAGGCGGGCGGGCAGGCAGGCAGGCAGGCAAGCAGGTAGGCAAGCAGGTAGGCAGGCAGGTGGGCGGGCGGGCGGGAAGGCAGGCGTGCAGGCAGGCGGGCAGGCGGGCGGGCAGGCAGGCAGGCAGGCAAGCAGGTAGGCAAGCAGGTAGGCAGGCAGGTGGGCAGGCGGGCAGGAAGGCAGACATGCAGGCGGGCGGGCAGGCAGGCGGGCGGGCGGGCAGGCAGCCAGGCGGGCAGGCGGGCGGGCAGGCAGGCAGGCAAGCAGGCGGGCGGGCGGGCAGGCAGGCAGGCAGGCAAGCAGGCGGGCGGGCGGGCGGGCAGGCGGGCGGGCGGGCGGGCAGGCAGGCAGGCAAGCAGGCAGGCAGGCGGCCGGGCGGGCGGGCGGGCGGGCAGGCAGGCAGGCAGGCGGGCGGGCGGGCAGGAAGGCAGGCAGGCCGGTGGGCGGGCGGGCCGGCGGGCAGGCAGGCAGGCAAGCAGGCGGGCGGGCAGACAGACAGACAGGCAGGCGGGCAGCCAGGCAGCCAGGAAGGCAGGACCCTGTGTTGATGCAAGGTGCTGGTGTTGCATGCCCCGATAATCTGGTCCGAATGAATGAATGGGGTCACACACACGTGCATGGTTGACTGGCTTGTCTGTTAGCACTGATAGCAATATCAATGGAATAGCACCATTCTGTCTCTCAGCAAGGTTGCGTGTTAGAGGGATGCAACACCAATATTTTCAACAAAATCCTTCACCCTAAATTAACCCTTAAATGAAACACTTTTTAAATTTTGATTTTCTCAAAAATGGCTCTAAAATTTGAGAGGTAGAACTGGAACTTAAAAATTCAATGCCACAGCCGGGATTTGAACCACAGACCTTCCGCTTGCCGGGCGGACGCTCTACCACTGAGCTATTGTGACAAACTGCCAGAATGGCATTAAATTCTCAAGCCAGTTCGTATTTTTCCTGGTAAACCACAAAGGCAGTCTCACATCAGAGACAATTACCCCAATGGTGACTTACTATTGCAAGTACTTTATATCCCAGGAATAAATAACCTTCACATGGTAATTATTATTTATTTATGCCAACAAACTTATGGCTTGTGTGTTTAAGAACACCAACAGTAGTAAGTTTGTTGACATAAATAAATAATAACTAGAATATCGTTGTTCATTTCATTATATGATAACCGTGCAAAGGCAATGGAATCTCAGAGCTTTAAAAGGTTTGACTATCGCTCAAAGCCTACTGTATTCCCATATTCCCCTTGTATCTACAAGGAAATAAACAATAACATAATTTATACAAATGTTTATCTGTATTAACATAAAGATATAGGAATGAGAGTAGAGAAAGTCATGTGAGTGCGGCACATGAGATTTTGCCCCTTTTAATCTGAATGGACCAGATTGCTGATAATGCTAATAAGCACACGTGGGGGAAATTCTCATCTCTCAACTATGCAACCTTTACGTCACAGGGAGAAAGTATTACTCGAGGGTGTGCAGTGCACGGTCGATGCGTAACGTCTACATATGTGAGAGTTTCTCCCATGTCTACTAATAAGCACACGTGGGGGAAATTCTCATCTCTCAACTATGCAACCTTTACGTCACAGGGAGAAAGTATTACTCGAGGGTGTGCAGTGGCAAAGTGCAACTGTGGCGTGAAGTGCACGGTCGATGCGTAACGTCTACATATGTGAGAGTTTCTCCCATGTCTACTAATAAGCACACGTGGGGGAAATTCTCATCTCTCAACTATGCAACCTTTACGTCACAGGGAGAAAGTATTACTCGAGGGTGTGCAGTGGCAAAGTGCAACTGTGGCGTGAAGTGCACGGTCGATGCGTAACGTCTACATATGTGAGAGTTTCTCCCATGTCTACTAATAAGCACACGTGGGGGAAATTCTCATCTCTCAACTATGCAACCTTTACGTCACAGGGAGAAAGTATTACTCGAGGGTGTGAAGTGCACGGTCGATGCGTAACGTCTACATATGTGAGAGTTTCTCCCATGTCTACTAATAAGCACACGTGGGGGAAATTCTCATCTCTCAACTATGCAACCTTTACGTCACAGGGAGAAAGTATTACTCGAGGGTGTGCAGTGACATAGTGCAACTGTGGCGTGAAGTGCACGGTCGATGCGTAACGTCTACATATGTGAGAGTTTCCCCCATGTCTACTAATAAGCACACGTGGGGGAAATTCTCATCTCTCAACTATGCAACCTTTACGTCACAGGGAGAAAGTATTACTCGAGGGTGTGCAGTGACATAGTGCAACTGTGGCGTGAAGTGCACGGTCGATGCGTAACGTCTACATATGTGAGAGTTTCTCCCATGTCTACTAATAAGCACACGTGGGGGAAATTCTCATCTCTCAACTATGCAACCTTTACGTCACAGGGAGAAAGTATTACTCGAGGGTGTGCAGTGACATAGTGCAACTGTGGCGTGAAGTGCACGGTCGATGCGTAACGTCTACATATGTGAGAGTTTCCCCCATGTCTACTAATAAGCGCACAGTAGATGTTTACATACTAGATCCTCTACTGCGAAGTAATATTTGCCTTTGGGATCTTTTGTTGAGGCCAGGACACCCCGTCACATTGGCCTTCTAGGATAGTGTATGTGACGTCATACATGATGGCCGTGGTCCTCCTGGCTGCCTACTCAGGGACCTTGGTGTCCTTTCTAGCAGTCCGACACACCTGGTTACCCTTCACCACATTCCAGGACCTTCTGGAGGATGGAACATACCTTCTTGGAGTGCTCGACCAATCAGCTGAACTGGACTACTTCCAGGTCAGTATTTACATATTTCACTCTAGTACATATGCTGGTATTTAAACACACACACACAGGTACGCACACACACACGTACACACACGCATGCACACATACACACACGCACGCACACACACGTACGCACGCGTACACACGCACACACACAGGTGCGCACACACACACGCATGCACACATACACACACGCACGCACACACACGTACGCACACACACGTACGCACGCGTACACACGCACACACACGTACGCACGCGTACACACGCACACACACAGGTGCGCACACACACACGTACGCACACACACGCACACACACGTACGCACACGCGTATGCACACACACGTGCGAATGCACACACGCACACACACACACACGTACGCACGCGTACACATGCACACACGCGTACGCACGCGTACACACGGACACACACGTACGCACACACACGCACACACACACACATAGGAACCTTTTTCTAAAAATGCTTTTTTTATTCAGGGGGTTTCAAAACATCTATTTCCGGTGAAATCTCGACTGGGTTGGGTGGAATGCAACACTTGCTGTGTAGTAGAGATGTTGAAATCCTAGACTGGTACATCATGTGCTGGGGTGGTTCATATTCTACCGCCCCAATGAAAATTATTGAACTTGTTCCACCCTCGCCGTTTCCGAGAGAGGAAAAATGGAATAGAAAGCCGTCCCATTTGGCCGTCAGATCCTTGTGGGCAAGTGATCAATTATTAGCAACGCTGTAGGGCATAGAAGGGCGAGGGAGAGCGCGCGCGCCTGCGTCTGTCTGTCTGGGAATAGCATGACTCGAAAACGACAAGGCAATTAAAAACCACAGTTTAATATCTTTCAAACATCCGACACAAAGATTTGGAAGCAAATTGCTCTACCCTAAACTACCCTTTACATGAACATGTTTTCTAAACTTTTGAGTTTCTTGAAAATGGCTATAACGATTTTGATTAAAATATCATATGTTTCAGATATTTGTATGGCAAATGAAATGCATATTATGAGTTTTCTGCCTATAGACTGTGTAGTCCTGTTTACTCTCAATGACTTTTGAATAACTGGTAAACCGTAATAGATAGACTAAATCTTACTAAACAAAAAAGTATATCTCACTAAAACATACAATTTATGTACAAATAAAGTTTTTTTTGTAGACTAAACCATTTTGGAGATATTCCTTGTTATTTGTGTGAGTGTCGGAAAACTTGAAACTTACGTGAAATGGAACCTCGTTGTTCATTTTTATATATGTCAAGTGTGCAAAGAGAACAGCATCTCAAAGCTTTAAAAGATTTGACTCGCACAAAGTCTACTGTATTCTAATATTCCCCTTGTACCTACAAGGAAATAAGCAGTAAGATAATTTGTACAAATGTTTATCTCAACTAACACGAAGAAGATATAGGAATAAGAGTTTGTAAGAATGGATAGTACAAGAGTAGAGAAAGTCATGTGAGCGCAACACATCAGATTTGTAAGAATAACTTGTCCAAGAGTAGAGAAGGTCATATGAGTGTAGTATATCAGATTTCTTTTAACAGTAACCTTTCTTTTGGAAATTATTAAAATAGGAATGATTAAAAACCACAGTTCTCAAATTTCAATGAAGTGATATTTTGACTGTGATGTATGGGACACCGTTGGCAACACTGTCTAAACCAAAGAATGGCGTCATCTGAAAGGCAAATTTCTGCTGGTTGTTATATCTTAATGTTTACTCGAAACCTTAGCTGTACACAGAGAGAGTGAGAGAGAGCTTGGTAAAAAGCAAGAGTCCTCTAGGTATCATTAGCAGGAGTACCAACCTTCGTGCTGAGAAAGACAATAGGTACCTGCAAGAAATGCTGAGAGGTTTATGTGTGCCTTTACTTTCACACAGTACCAACCTTCGTGCTGACAAAGACAATAGGTACCTGCAAGAAATGCTGAGAGGTTTATGTGTGCCTTTACTTTCACACAGTACCAACCTTCGTGCTGACAAAGACAATAGGTACCTGCAAGAAATGCTGAGAGGTTTATGTGTGCCTTTACTTTCACACAGTACTAACCTTCGTGCTGACAAAGACAATAGGTACCTGCAAGAAATGCTGAGAGGTTTATGTGTGCCTTTACTTTCACACAGTACCAACCTTCGTGCTGACAAAGACAATAGGTACCTGCAAGAAATGCTGAGAGGTTTATGTGTGCCTTTACTTTCACACAGTACTAACCTTCGTGCTGACAAAGACAATAGGTACCTGCAAGAAATGCTGAGAGGTTTATGTGTGCCTTTACTTTCACACAGTACTAACCTTCGTGCTGACAAAGACAATAGGTACCTGCAAGAAATGCTGAGAGGTTTATGTGTGCCTTTACTTTCACACAGTACTAACCTTCGTGCTGAGAAAGACAATAGGTACCTGCAAGAAATGCTGAGAGGTTTATGTGTGCCTTTACTTTCACACAGTACTAACCTTCGTGCTGACAAAGACAATAGGTACCTGCAAGAAATGCTGAGAGGTTTATGTGTGCCTTTACTTTCACACAGTACCAACCTTCGTGCTGACAAAGACAATAGGTACCTGCAAGAAATGCTGAGAGGTTTATGTGTGCCTTTACTTTCACACAGTACTAACCTTCGTGCTGACAAAGACAATAGGTATCTGCAAGATATGCTGAGAGGTTTATGTGTGCCTTTACTTTCACACAGTACCAACCTTCGTGCTGACAAAGACAATAGGTACCTGCAAGAAATGCTGAGAGGTTTATGTGTGCCTTTACTTTCACACAGTACTAACCTTCGTGCTGACAAAGACAATAGGTACCTGCAAGAAATGCTGAGAGGTTTATGTGTGCCTTTACTTTCACACAGTACCAACCTTCGTGCTGAGAAAGACAATAGGTACCTGCAAGAAATGCTGAGAGGTTTATGTGTGCCTTTACTTTCACACAGTACTAACCTTCGTGCTGACAAAGACAATAGGTACCTGCAAGAAATGCTGAGAGGTTTATGTGTGCCTTTACTTTCACACAGTACCAACCTTCGTGCTGACAAAGACAATAGGTACCTGCAAGAAATGCTGAGAGGTTTATGTGTGCCTTTACTTTCACACAGTACCAACCTTCGTGCTGACAAAGACAATAGGTACCTGCAAGAAATGCTGAGAGGTTTATGTGTGCCTTTACTTTCACACAGTACTAACCTTCGTGCTGACAAAGACAATAGGTACCTGCAAGAAATGCTGAGAGGTTTATGTGTGCCTTTACTTTCACACAGTACTAACCTTCGTGCTGAGAAAGACAATAGGTACCTGCAAGAAATGCTGAGAGGTTTATGTGTGCCTTTACTTTCACACAGTACCAACCTTCGTGCTGACAAAGACAATAGGTACCTGCAAGAAATGCTGAGAGGTTTATGTGTGCCTTTACTTTCACACAGTACCAACCTTCGTGCTGACAAAGACAATAGGTACCTGCAAGAAATGCTGAGAGGTTTATGTGTGCCTTTACTTTCACACAGTACTAACCTTCGTGCTGAGAAAGACAATAGGTACCTGCAAGAAATGCTGAGAGGTTTATGTGTGCCTTTACTTTCACACAGTACCAACCTTCGTGCTGACAAAGACAATAGGTACCTGCAAGAAATGCTGAGAGGTTTATGTGTGCCTTTACTTTCACACAGTACTAACCTTCGTGCTGACAAAGACAATAGGTACCTGCAAGAAATGCTGAGAGGTTTATGTGTGCCTTTACTTTCACACAGTACCAACCTTCGTGCTGACAAAGACAATAGGTACCTGCAAGAAATGCTGAGAGGTTTATGTGTGCCTTTACTTTCACACAGTACCAACCTTCGTGCTGACAAAGACAATAGGTACCTGCAAGAAATGCTGAGAGGTTTATGTGTGCCTTTACTTTCACACAGTACCAACCTTCGTGCTGACAAAGACAATAGGTACCTGCAAGAAATGCTGAGAGGTTTATGTGTGCCTTTACTTTCACACAGTACCAACCTTCGTGCTGACAAAGACAATAGGTACCTGCAAGAAATGCTGAGAGGTTTATGTGTGCCTTTACTTTCACACAGTACCAACCTTCGTGCTGACAAAGACAATAGGTACCTGCAAGAAATGCTGAGAGGTTTATGTGTGCCTTTACTTTCACACAGTACTAACCTTCGTGCTGACAAAGACAATAGGTACCTGCAAGAAATGCTGAGAGGTTTATGTGTGGCTTTACTTTCACACAGTACTAACCTTCGTGCTGAGAAAGACAATAGGTACCTGCAAGAAATGCTGAGAGGTTTATGTGTGCCTTTACTTTCACACAGTACCAACCTTCGTGCTGAGAAAGACAATAGGTACCTGCAAGAAATGCTGACAGGTTTATGTGTGCCTTTACTTTCACACAGTACTAACCTTCGTGCTGAGAAAGACAATAGGTACCTGCAAGAAATGCTGAGAGGTTTATGTGTGCCTTTACTTTCACACAGTACCAACCTTCGTGCTGAGAAAGACAATAGGTACCTGCAAGAAATGCTGAGAGGTTTATGTGTGCCTTTACTTTCACACAGTACCAACCTTCGTGCTGAGAAAGACAATAGGTACCTGCAAGAAATGCTGAGAGGTTTATGTGTGCCTTTACTTTCACACAGTACCAACCTTCGTGCTGAGAAAGACAATAGGTACCTGCAAGAAATGCTGAGAGGTTTATGTGTGCCTTTACTTTCACACAGTACTAACCTTCGTGCTGACAAAGACAATAGGTACCTGCAAGAAATGCTGAGAGGTTTATGTGTGCCTTTACTTTCACACAGTACTAACCTTCGTGCTGACAAAGACAATAGGTACCTGCAAGAAATGCTGAGAGGTTTATGTGTGCCTTTACTTTCACACAGTACTAACCTTCGTGCTGACAAAGACAGTAGGTACCTGCAAGAAATGCTGAGAGGTTTATGTGTGCCTTTACTTTCACACAGTACCAACCTTCGTGCTGAGAAAGACAATAGGTACCTGCAAGAAATGCTGAGAGGTTTATGTGTGCCTTTACTTTCACACAGTACTAACCTTCGTGCTGACAAAGACAATAGGTACCTGCAAGAAATGCTGAGAGGTTTATGTGTGCCTTTACTTTCACACAGTACCAACCTTCGTGCTGACAAAGACAATAGGTACCTGCAAGAAATGCTGAGAGGTTTATGTGTGCCTTTACTTTCACACAGTACTAACCTTCGTGCTGAGAAAGACAATAGGTACCTGCAAGAAATGCTGAGAGGTTTATGTGTGCCTTTACTTTCACACAGTACTAACCTTCGTGCTGAGAAAGACAATAGGTACCTGCAAGAAACGCTGAGAGGTTTATGTGTGCCTTTACTTTCACACAGTACTAACCTTCGTGCTGACAAAGACAATAGGTACCTGCAAGAAATGCTGAGAGGTTTATGTGTGCCTTTACTTTCACACAGTACCAACCTTCGTGCTGACAAAGACAATAGGTACCTGCAAGAAATGCTGAGAGGTTTATGTGTGCCTTTACTTTCACACAGTACTAACCTTCGTGCTGACAAAGACAGTAGGTACCTGCAAGAAATGCTGAGAGGTTTATGTGTGCCTTTACTTTCACACAGTACTAAGCGGATTCGTTCAAGTTCCTTGTGTGGATTTATTACCTCTCTTGTTTGTCTGCATCAAATGAACTGTTCTCATTAACATTTGTTCCTTACTGTTCCAAAACGAACACTGAAAACACAAACATCCGTAATTGTATAACTTCACATTGTTTTATTAAACTGATGAACGCACTGTCATATTTTTCATGACGTATTATGTGCTTACCCACAACACCCCCCCCCCCCCTCTGGCAGATAACCAATTAGGCGCCCAACCGCTGCGTCCCCATCCCTGCCCATCGTAGGCGTCATGACTGCGATGCATCCTGGCCCTACATACCGTTTATAAGGCTGAGTGAACCCCGGATCATGTGCCATAAAATCACGACGGCGGTGTTGGGAAACAAACCAGGGTCTCTCACTTGGTAACAAGTAGCTTACCACCGTTCTTGTAGTGTTTAACGCCCGCTTTTACTACTACGGCACCGCAGGCGGTGACACTGATGATACATGGAATGAAGATGGAGCACCGGTGGGATGAGATGGCGGGGGAAACCGGAGCAACCGGAGAAAACCCGCCCTGACACCGCTTCATCCGCCACGAATACCACATGCGGGTCCCTGGGATCGAACCCGGGCCGCCTAGGTGGTAGGTGAGCGCGCTAACCGCTCGGCCACGGCGCCGCCACTTACCACCGTGCTAAGGACACCACCCCCTGATGTGTCACACTCACATGACTTTCTCAACTCTTGTACTAACCTTTCTTACAAACTCTTATTCCTATATCTTCCTCGTGTTAATACAGATAAATATTTGTACAAATTATCTTATTGCTTATTTCCTGGCGGCGCCGTGGCCGAGCAGTTAGCGCGATCCCCTACCACCTACGCGGCCCGGGTTCCATCCCAGGGACCCGCATGTGGTATTCGTGGCGGATGAAGCGGTGTCAGGGCGGGTTTTCTCCGGGTGCTCCGGTTTCCCCCTCTATTCATTCCACCAATTGCTTCATTATCACCTTTCCAATCATCCATTTCTCCTACATTTCATATCATCCTCTTCCTCACTCTCATACTTGCAGGTGTTCACTCAGTCTGGTACATAGGTTCCTGTGTTCCCTGGCAGATGACTCTAGACACTGTCTTGTAAGTCCTATATAAGGGGAGGGTAATCACTTCCTCACTCTCATACTTGCAGGTGTTCATTCTGTCTGGTACATAGGTTCCTGTGTTCCCCGACAGACGTCTGACTCTAGACACTGTCTTGTAAGTCCTACATAAGGGGAGGGTAATCACTTCCTCACTCTCATACTTGCAGGTGTTCACTCTGTCTGGTACATAGGTTCCTGTGTTCCCTGACAGACGTCTGACTTTAGGCACTGTCTTGTAAGTCCTACATAAGGGGAGAGTAATCACTTCCTCACTCTCATACTTGCAGGTGTTCACTCTGTCTGGTACATAGGTTCCTGTGTTCCCTGACAGACGTCTGACTCTAGACACTGTCTTGTAAGTCCTACATAAGGGGAGGGTAATCACTTCCTCACTCTCATACTTGCAGGTGTTCACTCTGTCTGGTACATAGGTTCCTGTGTTCCCTGACAGACGTCTGACTTTAGGCACTGTCTTGTAAGTCCTACATAAGGGGAGAGTAATCACTTCCTCACTCTCATACTTGCAGGTGTTCACTCTGTCTGGTACATAGGTTCCTGTGTTCCCTGACAGACGTCTGACTCTAGACACTGTCTTGTAAGTCCTACATAAGGGGAGGGTAATCACTTCCTCACTCTCATACTTGCAGGTGTTCACTCTGTCTGGTACATAGGTTCCTGTGTTCCCTGACAGACGTCTGACTCTAGACACTGACTTGTAAGTCCTACATAAGGGGAGGGTAATCACTTCCTCACTCTCATACTTGCAGGTGTTCACTCTGTCTGGTACATAGGTTCCTGTGTTCCCTGACAGACGTCTGACCCTAGACACTGTCTTGTAAGTCCTACATAAGGGGAGGGTAATCACTTCCTCACTCTCATACTTGCAGGTGCTCACTCTGTCTGGTACATAGGTTCTTGTGTTCCCTGACAGACGTCTGACTCTAGACACTGTCTTGTAAGTCCTACATAAGGGGAGGGTAATCACTTCCTCACTCTCATACTTGCAGGTGCTCACTCTGTCTGGTACATAGGTTCTTGTGTTCCCTGACAGACGTCTGACCCTAGACACTGTCTTGTAAGTCCTACATAAGGGGAGGGTAATCACTTCCTCACTCTCATACTTGCAGGTGTTCACTCTGTCTGGTACATAGGTTCTTGTGTTCCCTGACAGACGTCTGACTCTATACACAGTCTTGTAAGTCCTACATAAGGGGAGGGTAATCACTTCCTCACTCTCATACTTGCAGGTGCTCACTCAGTCTGGTACATAGGTTCCTGTGTTCCCCGACAGATGACTCTAGACACTGTCTTGTAAGTCCTACATAAGGGGAGGGTAATCACTTCCTCACTCTCATACTTGCAGGTGCTCACTCAGTCTGGTACATAGGTTCCTGTGTTCCCCGACAGATGACTCTAGACACTGTCTTGTAAGTCCTATATAAGGGGAGGGTAATCACTTCCTCACTCTCATACTTGCAGGTGTTCACTCTGTCTGGTACATAGGTTCCTGTGTTCCCTGACAGACGTCTGACTCTAGACACTGTCTTGTAAGTCCTACATAAGGGGAGGGTAATCACTTCCTCACTCTCATACTTGCAGGTGTTCACTCTGGTACATAGGTTCCTGTGTTCCCTGACAGACGTCTGACTCGTAAGTCCTACATAAGGGGAGGCTAATCACTTCCTCACTCTCATACTTGCAGGTGTTCACTCTGTCTGGTACATAGGTTCCTGTGTTCCCTGACAGACGTCTGACTCTAGACACTGTCTTGTAAGTCCTACATAAGGGGAGGGTAATCACTTCCTCACTCTCATACTTGCAGGTGTTCACTCTGTCTGGTACATAGGTTCCTGTGTTCCCTGGCAGATGACTCTAGACACTGTCTTGTAAGTCCTACATAAGGGGAGGGTAATCACTTCCTCACTCTCATACTTGCAGGTGCTCACTCTGTCTGGTACATAGGTTCTTGTGTTCCCTGACAGACGTCTGACTCTAGACACTGTCTTGTAAGTCCTACATAAGGGGAGGGTAATCACTTCCTCACTCTCATACTTGCAGGTGCTCACTCTGTCTGGTACATAGGTTCTTGTGTTCCCTGACAGACGTCTGACTCTAGACACTGTCTTGTAAGTCCTACATAAGGGGAGGGTAATCACTTCCTCACTCTCATACTTGCAGGTGCTCACTCTGTCTGGTACATAGGTTCTTGTGTTCCCTGACAGACGTCTGACTCTAGACACTGTCTTGTAAGTCCTACATAAGGGGAGGGTAATCACTTCCTCACTCTCATACTTGCAGGTGCTCACTCTGTCTGGTACATAGGTTCTTGTGTTCCCTGACAGACGTCTGACTCTAGACACTGTCTTGTAAGTCCTACATAAGGGGAGGGTAATCACTTCCTCACTCTCATACTTGCAGGTGCTCACTCTGTCTGGTACATAGGTTCCTGTGTTCCCCGACAGATGACTCTAGACACTGTCTTGTAAGTCCTACATAAGGGGAGGGTAATCACTTCCTCACTCTCATACTGGCAGGTGCTCACTCAGTCTGGTACATAAGTTCCTGTGTTCCCCGACAGATGACTCTAGACACTGTCTTGTAAGTCCTATATAAGGGGAGGGTAATCACTTCCTCACTCTCATACTTGCAGGTGTTCACTCAGTCTGGTACATAAGTTCCTGTGTTCCCCGACAGATGACTCTAGACACTGTCTTGTAAGTCCTACATAAGGGGAGGGTAATCACTTCCTCACTCTCATACTTGCAGGTGTTCACTCTGTCTGGTACATAGGTTCCTGTGTTCCCCGACAGATGACTCTAGACACTGTCTTGTAAGTCCTATATAAGGGAAGGGTAATCACTTCCTCACTCTCATACTTGCAGGTGCTCACTCAGTCTGGTACATAAGTTCCTGTGTTCCCCGACAGATGACTCTAGACACTGTCTTGTAAGTCCTACATAAGGGGAGGGTAATCACTTCCTCACTCTCATACTTGCAGGTGTTCACTCTGTCTGGTACATAGGTTCCTGTGTTCCCTGACAGACGTCTTACTCTAGACACTGTCTTGTAAGTCCTACATAAGGGGAGGATAATCACTTCCTCACTCTCATACTTGCAGGTGTTCACTCTGTCTGGTACATAGGTTCCTGTGTTCCCTGACAGACGTCTGACTCTAGACACTGTCTTGTAAGTCCTACATAAGGGGAGGGTAATCACTTCCTCACTCTCATACTTGCAGGTGTTCACTCTGTCTGGTACATAGGTTCCTGTGTTCCCTGACAGACGTCTGACTCTAGACACAGACTTGTAAGTCCTACATAAGGGGAGGGTAATCACTTCCTCACTCTCATACTTGCAGGTGTTCACTCTGTCTGGTACATAGGTTCCTGTGTTCCCTGACAGACGTCTGACTCTAGACACTGTCTTGTAAGTCCTACATAAGGGGAGGGTAATCACTTCCTCACTCTCATACTTGCAGGTGTTCACTCTGTCTGGTACATAGGTTCCTGTGTTCCCTGACAGACGTCTGACTCTAGACACTGTCTTGTAAGTCCTACATAAGGGGAGGGTAATCACTTCCTCACTCTCATACTTGCAGGTGTTCACTCTGTCTGGTACATAGGTTCCTGTGTTCCCTGACAGACGTCTGACTCTAGACACTGTCTTGTAAGTCCTACATAAGGGGAAGGTAATCACTTCCTCACTCTCATACTTGCAGGTGTTCACTCTGTCTGGTACATAGGTTCCTGTGTTCCCTGACAGACGTCTGACTCTAGACACTGACTTGTAAGTCCTACATAAGGGGAGGGTAATCACTTCCTCACTCTCATACTTGCAGGTGTTCACTCTGTTACATAGGTTCCTGTGTTCCCTGACAGACGTCTGTCTCGTAAGTCCTACATAAGGGGAGGGTAATCACTTCCTCACTCTCATACTTGCAGGTGTTCACTCTGTCTGGTACATAGGTTCCTGTGTTCCCCGACAGACGTCTGACTCTAGACACTGTCTTGTAGGTCCTACATAAGGGGAGGGTAATCACTTCCTCACTCTCATACTTGCAGGTGTTCACTCTGTCTGGTACATAGGTTCCTGTGTTCCCTGACAGACGTCTGACTCTAGACACTGACTTGTAAGTTCTACATAAGGGGAGGGTAATCACTTCCTCACTCTCATACTTGCAGATGTTCACTCTGTCTGGTGCATAGGTTCCTGTGTTCCCTGACAGACGTCTGACTCTAGACACTGTCTTGTAAGTCCTACATAAGGGGAGGGTAATCACTTCCTCACTCTCATACTTGCAGGTGTTCACTCTGTCTGGTACATAGGTTCCTGTGTTCCCTGACAGACGTCTGACTCTAGACACTGACTTGTAAGTCCTACATAAGGGGAGGGTAATCACTTCCTCACTCTCATACTTGCAGGTGTTCACTCTGTCTGGTACATAGGTTCCTGTGTTCCCCGACAGACGTCTGACTCTAGACACTGTCTTGTAAGTCTTACATAAGGGGAGGGTAATCACTTCCTCACTCTCATACTTGCAGGTGTTCACTCTGTCTGGTACATAGGTTCCTGTGTTCCCTGGCAGATGACTCTAGACACTGTCTTGTAAGTCCTACATAAGGGGAGGGTAATCACTTCCTCACTCTCATATTTGCAGGTGTTCACTCTGTCTGGTACATAGGTTCCTGTGTTCCCTGGCAGATGACTCTAGACACTGTCTTGTAAGTCCTACATAAGGGGAGGGTAATCACTTCCTCACTCTCATACTTGCAGGTGTTCACTCTGTCTGGTACATAGGTTCCTGTGTTCCCTGGCAGATGACTCTAGACACTGTCTTGTAAGTCCTACATAAGGGGAGGGTAATCACTTCCTCACTCTCATACTTGCAGGTGTTCACTCTGTCTGGTACATAGGTTCCTGTGTTCCCTGGCAGATGACTCTAGACACTGACTTGTAAGTCCTACATAAGGGGAGGGTAATCACTTCCTCACTCTCATACTTGCAGGTGTTCAC
>CM060973.1:103048135-103060635 GCA_030765045.1 Tenodera sinensis
TTCTCGTAGTTGTGCTTCTGGCAATAGGAGCAGGACTATCATTACTGTTTCTGTTACTGGAGGTGACAGTGAACCATGTCTACATCAAACATCGTCACACAGGCAAGTACCAGAACATCTGCTGGGTATGTTACTGAGGAAACTCAACCTCTGGCAATAGCAGCAGGGTTATCATTACTGTTTCTGTTACTGGAGGTGACAGTGAACCATGTCTACATCAAACATCGTCACACAGGCAAGTACCAGAACATCTGCTGGGTATGTTACTGAAGAAACTCAACCTCTGGCAATAGGAGCAGGACTATCATTACTGTTTCTGTTGCTGGAGGTGACAGTGAACCATGTCTACAGCAAACATCGTCACACAGGCAAGTACCAGAACATCTGCTGGGTATGTTACTGAAGAAACTCAACCTCTGGCAATAGGAGCAGGACTATCATTACTGTTTCTGTTACTGGAGGTGACAGTGAACCATGTCTACATCAAACATCGTCACACAGGCAAGTACCAGAACATCTGCTGGGTATGTTACTGAAGAAACTCAACCTCTGGCAATAGGAGCAGGACTATCATTACTGTTTCTGTTACTGGAGGTGACAGTGAACCATGTGTACATCAAGCATCGTCACACAGGCAAGTACCAGAACATCTGCTGGGTATGTTACTGAAGAAACTCAGCTTGTGACAATAGGAGCAGGACTATCATTACTGTTTCTGTTACTGGAGGTGACAGTGAACCATGTCTACACCAAACATCGTCACACAGGCAAGTACCAGAACATATGCTGGGTATGTTACTGAAGAAACTCAGCTTGTGACAATAGGAGCAGGACTATCATTACTGTTTCTGTTACTGGAGGTGACAGTGAACCATGTCTACATCAAACATCGTCACACAGGCAAGTACCAGAACATCTGCTGGGTATGTTACTGAAGAAACTCAACCTCTGGCAATAGGAGCAGGACTATCATTACTGTTTCTGTTACTGGAGGTGACAGTGAACCATGTCTACACCAAACATCGTCACACAGGCAAGTACCAGAACATCTGCTGGGTATGTTACTGAAGAAACTCAACCTCTGGCAATAGGAGCAGGACTATCATTACTGTTTCTGTTACTGGAGGTGACAGTGAACCATGTCTACATCAAACATCGTCACACAGGCAAGTACCAGAACATCTGCTGGGTATGTTACTGAGGAAACTCAACCTCTGGCAATAGGAGCAGGACTATCATTACTGTTTCTGTTACTGGAGGTGACAGTGAACCATGTCTACACCAAACATCGTCACACAGGCAAGTACCAGAACATCTGCTGGGTATGTTACTGAAGAAACTCAGCTTGTGACAATAGGAGCAGGACTATCATTACTGTTTCTGTTACTGGAGGTGACAGTGAACCATGTCATCATCAAACATCGTCACACAGGCAAGTACCAGAACATCTGCTGGGTATGTTACTGAAGAAACTCAACCTCTGGCAATAGGAGCAGGACTATCATTACTGTTTCTGTTACTGGAGGTGACAGTGAACCATGTGTACATCAAGCATCGTCACACAGGCAAGTACCAGAACATCTGCTGGGTATGTTACTGAAGAAACTCAGCTTGTGACAATAGGAGCAGGACTATCATTACTGTTTCTGTTACTGGAGGTGACAGTGAACCATGTCTACATCAAACATCGTCACACAGGCAAGTACCAGAACATCTGCTGGGTATGTTACTGAAGAAACTCAACCTCTGGCAATAGGAGCAGGACTATCATTACTGTTTCTGTTACTGGAGGTGACAGTGAACCATGTCTACAGCAAACATCGTCACACAGGCAAGTACCAGAACATCTGCTGGGTATGTTACTGAAGAAACTCAGCTTGTGACAATAGGAGCAGGACTATCATTACTGTTTCTGTTACTGGAGGTGACAGTGAACCATGTCTACAGCAAACATCGTCACACAGGCAAGTACCAGAACATCTGCTGGGTATGTTACTGAAGAAACTCAACCTCTGGCAATAGCAGCAGGACTATCATTACTGTTTCTGTTACTGGAGGTGACAGTGAACCATGTCTACAGCAAACATCGTCACACAGGCAAGTACCAGAACATCTGCTGGGTATGTTACTGAAGAAACTCAACCTCTGGCAATAGCAGCAGGACTATCATTACTGTTTCTGTTACTGGAGGTGACAGTGAACCATGTCTACACCAAACATCGTCACACAGGCAAGTACCAGAACATCTGCTGGGTATGTTACTGAAGAAACTCAACCTCTGGCAATAGGAGCAGGACTATCATTACTGTTTCTGTTACTGGAGGTGACAGTGAACCATGTGTACATCAAGCATCGTCACACAGGCAAGTACCAGAACATCTGCTGGGTATGTTACTGAAGAAACTCAGCTTGTGACAATAGGAGCAGGACTATCATTACTGTTTCTGTTACTGGAGGTGACAGTGAACCATGTCTACATCAAACATCGTCACACAGGCAAGTACCAGAACATCTGCTGGGTATGTTACTGAAGAAACTCAACCTCTGGCAATAGGAGCAGGACTATCATTACTGTTTCTGTTACTGGAGGTGACAGTGAACCATGTCTACACCAAACATCGTCACACAGGCAAGTACCAGAACATCTGCTGGGTATGTTACTGAAGAACCTCAGCTTGTGACAATAGGAGCAGGACTATCATTACTGTTTCTGTTACTGGAGGTGACAGTGAACCATGTCATCATCAAACATCATCACACAGGCAAGTACCAGAACATCTGCTGGGTATGTTACTGAAGAAACTCAACCTCTGGCAATAGGAGCAGGACTATCATTACTGTTTCTGTTACTGGAGGTGACAGTGAACCATGTGTACATCAAGCATCGTCACACAGGCAAGTACCAGAACATCTGCTGGGTATGTTACTGAGGAAACTCAACCTCTGGCAATAGGAGCAGGACTATCATTACTGTTTCTGTTACTGGAGGTGACAGTGAACCATGTCTACATCAAGCATCGTCACACAGGCAAGTACCAGAACATCTGCTGGGTATGTTACTGAAGAAACTCAACCTCTGGCAATAGGAGCAGGACTATCATTACTGTTTCTGTTGCTGGAGGTGACAGTGAACCATGTCTACATCAAGCATCGTCACACATTCAAGTACCAGAACATCTGCTGGGTATGTTACTGAGGAAACTCAACCTCTGGCAATAGGAGCAGGACTATCATTACTGTTTCTGTTACTGGAGGTGACAGTGAACCATGTGTACATCAAACATCGTCACACAGGCAAGTACCAGAACATCTGCTGGGTATGTTACTGAGGAAACTCAACCTCTGGCAATAGGAGCAGGACTATCATTACTGTTTCTGTTACTGGAGGTGACAGTGAACCATGTCTATATCAAACATCGTCACACAGGCAAGTACCTGAACATCTGCTGGGTATGTTACTGAGGAAACTCAACCTCTGGCAATAGGAGCAGGACTATCATTACTGTTTCTGTTACTGGAGGTGACAGTGAACCATGTCTACATCAAACATCGTCACACAGGCAAGTACCAGAACATCTGCTGGGTATGTTACTGAAGAAACTCAACTTGTGACAATAGGAGCAGGACTATCATTACTGTTTCTGTTACTGGAGGTGACAGTGAACCATGTGTACATCAAGCATCGTCACAAGGCAAGTACCAGAACATCTGCTGGGTATGTTACTGAAGAAACTCAACTTGTGACAATAGCAGCAGGACTATCATTACTGTTTCTGTTACTGGAGGTGACAGTGAACCATGTCTACATCAAGCATCGTCTCACAGGCAAGTACCAGAACATCTGCTGGGTATGTTACTGAAGAAACTCAACTTGTGACAATAGCAGCAGGACTATCATTACTGTTTCTGTTGCTGGAGGTGACAGTGAACCATGTCTACATCAAGCATCGTCTCACAGGCAAGTACCAGAACATCTGCTGGGTATGTTACTGAAGAAACTCAACTTGTGACAATAGCAGCAGGACTATCATTACTGTTTCTGTTGCTGGAGGTGACAGTGAACCATGTCTACATCAAGCATCGTCTCACAGGCAAGTACCAGAACATCTGCTGGGTATGTTACTGAAGAAACTCAACTTGTGACAATAGCAGCAGGACTATCATTACTGTTTCTGTTGCTGGAGGTGACAGTGAACCATGTCTACATCAAGCATCGTCTCACAGGCAAGTACCAGAATATCTGCTGGGTATGTTACTGAAGAAACTCAACCTCTGGCAATAGGAGCAGGACTATCATTACTGTTTCTGTTACTGGAGGTGACAGTGAACCATGTCTACATCAAGCATCGTCTCACAGGCAAGTACCAGAACATCTGCTGGGTATGTTACTGAAGAAACTCAACTTGTGACAATAGCAGCAGGACTATCATTACTGTTTCTGTTGCTGGAGGTGACAGTGAACCATGTCTACATCAAACATCGTCTCACAGGCAAGTACCAGAACATCTGCTGGGTATGTTACTGAAGAAACTCAGCTTGTGACAATAGGAGCAGGACTATCATTACTGTTTCTGTTACTGGAGGTGACAGTGAACCATGTCTACATCAAGCATCGTCTCACAGGCAAGTACCAGAACATCTGCTGGGTATGTTACTGAAGAAACTCAACTTGTGACAATAGCAGCAGGACTATCATTACTGTTTCTGTTGCTGGAGGTGACAGTGAACCATGTCTACATCAAGCATCGTCTCACAGGCAAGTACCAGAACATCTGCTGGGTATGTTACTGAAGAAACTCAACTTGTGACAATAGCAGCAGGACTATCATTACTGTTTCTGTTGCTGGAGGTGACAGTGAACCATGTCTACATCAAGCATCGTCTCACAGGCAAGTACCAGAACATCTGCTGGGTATGTTACTGAAGAAACTCAACTTGTGACAATAGCAGCAGGACTATCATTACTGTTTCTGTTGCTGGAGGTGACAGTGAACCATGTCTACATCAAGCATCGTCTCACAGGCAAGTACCAGAACATCTGCTGGGTATGTTACTGAAGAAACTCAACTTGTGACAATAGCAGCAGGACTATCATTACTGTTTCTGTTGCTGGAGGTGACAGTGAACCATGTCTACATCAAGCATCGTCTCACAGGCAAGTACCAGAATATCTGCTGGGTATGTTACTGAAGAAACTCAACTTGTGACAATAGCAGCAGGACTATCATTACTGTTTCTGTTGCTGGAGGTGACAGTGAACCATGTCTACATCAAGCATCGTCACACAGGCAAGTACCAGAACATCTGCTGGGTATGTTACTGAAGAAACTCAACTTGTGACAATAGCAGCAGGACTATCATTACTGTTTCTGTTGCTGGAGGTGACAGTGAACCATGTCTACATCAAGCATCGTCTCACAGGCAAGTACCAGAATATCTGCTGGGTATGTTACTGAAGAAACTCAACCTCTGGCAATAGGAGCAGGACTATCATTACTGTTTCTGTTACTGGAGGTGACAGTGAACCATGTCTACATCAAGCATCGTCTCACAGGCAAGTACCAGAATATCTGCTGGGTATGTTACTGAAGAAACTCAACCTCTGGCAATAGCAGCAGGACTATCATTACTGTTTCTGTTACTGGAGGTGACAGTGAACCATGTCTACATCAAACATCGTCTCACAGGCAAGTACCAGAACATCTGCTGGGTATGTTACTGAAGAAACTCAACTTCTGTTAATAGGAATGTGTGTGGAGAGCCTTACGTAATCAGCAGCTATCAGAGGGATAGACGGTCAGTATCCAGTGACGGACACCAACAGCCACCACTTTGTATGGCACTTTATAAATCATATCTTCTCAGAAGACATCTTCATTCTGATTTTTGTGTAAATGGTAAACAGAAAGAGACAGATAAAAGGTGCTAAGTAAAAAATCTGATGTATTGCACCTACATGACTTTCTCTACATTTGTACTAACCATTCTTACAAACTCTTATTCCTGTATCTTCATGTTAGTACAGATAAAATTTGTACAAATTATGTAATTGCTTAGTTCCTTGTAGATACAAGGGGAATATGAGAATACAGTAGGCTTTGGGTGACAGTCAAATGTTTTAAAGCTTTCAAATTCCGTTTTCTTTGCACGGCTAACATATAAGAAAATGTATAGCGATGTTGCATTTGACGAAAGTTTTATTTTCCGGAACTGACACAAATAACAAGGAATATCTCCGAAATGGTTCACTGTACAAAAAAATATTCGGACACCAATAGTGTATTTTTACAAGATCTATATTTTTTGTAGGGTAACATTTGGTCTCTCTAATTAAGGAAATTGAAGCTATTAACAGTGAAGCAACAAGATTCTAAAGTAATAATAACATTAGAAACCAAAAACTTCACTTAGTAATGTTGCAAGTTCTTTGGCCCATGCTCAAAGTTGCAGTCAACTCGAAACATTGTCAGCTTTGTACCAAAGAACTTGCAGCATTACTGACAAAAGTTAAGTTTTTAGTTTCTAATTTGTTCTTACTTTAGAGTTTGGTCTATCTGTTACGGTTTACCAGTTGTCTGCATGGGAAAACACGAAAGTTTTAATAACTTTATTTGGGAACGTGTGCCTAAAACTACATTTGTGGGACACAAAGCTACATGTGCTGGTGTTTTTAATGGAGTTGTTACTTTTATTAATCGTGGTGCTCATAGATTATTACTTTTAAGGGAAACGAGTTTAAAATGTGAATCTGCTCTACTTGGCATTAAAGTTGCCTGAACTTCTACAAAGGAAGGAGGCTTGCTGAAAGTGAAAAAGTTCCAAATGATTATGATGCTGGAATACATTAATGTCAGAACAGTCTTCTCATTTTAGAAACTAAATGTTCTTAATTTTTTTAACTTATAGTACATTTTTCTCAGAAACTACATTAAGATAGAAAGCTGAATTTTTGCATACATATATTATACATAATTGTATTTTTCTGGCCATTTTTATTAACATATGAAAATTAAAGATTTTAGATGCATAAAAGTGTGAAAAAAGATGAAATTTTCAAATAAAAAAATTGAGAGTAATAAATTTTTATTCGGTGAACTAGTAAACATAAGTAATTGAAAGTGGCGTAAAATGTAGATGAATATAATTGCAACATGCTTGAAAATTTGTAGTTTTATATTGCAAAATGTTAATGACAAAAAGTTCCTAAATTGATGCTTGTTTTTAAGAAAATTTTCATTTCTTTTTTTCAAGTTTAATATTTTTATAAAATGAGCTAATCAGGTTAGGATCATTAATATGTTAGCAAAACATATTGCATATGCTGTAAAACTTTGAGGGAGTTGCATTGAGAATTTGTTCCATTTGTTTGTTTCACCTTGCTGTAGGTACTCGTGGTTCATGCATGATGGGGCGCCACTACACTACGCACTTGTCACAGTTTCACGGATGCTCTCCTAGCCTCACATGGTTTTCTCTGAGGGAGTTGCATTGAGAATTTGTTTCACCTTGCTGTAGGTACTCGTGGTTCATGCATGATGGGGCGCCACTACACTACGCACTTGTCACAGTTTCACGGATGCTCTCCTAGCCTCACATGGTTTTCTCTGAGGGAGTTGCATTGAGAATTTGTTCCATTTGTTTGTTTCACCTTGCTGTAGGTACTCGTGGTTCATGCATGATGGGGCGCCACTACACTACGCACTTGTCACAGTTTCACGGATGCTCTCCTAGCCTCACATGGTTTTCTCTGAGGGAGTTGCATTGAGAATTTGTTCCATTTGTTTGTTTCACCTTGCTGTAGGTACTCGTGGTTCATGCATGATGGGGCGCCACTACACTACGCACTTGTCACAGTTTCACGGATGCTCTCCTAGCCTCACATGGTTTTCTCTGAGGGAGTTGCATTGAGAATTTGTTCCATTTGTTTGTTTCACCTTGCTGTAGGTACTCGTGGTTCATGCATGATGGGGCGCCACTACACTACGCACTTGTCACAGTTTCACGGATGCTCTCCTAGCCTCACATGGTTTTCTCTGAGGGAGTTGCATTGAGAATTTGTTCCATTTGTTTGTTTCACCTTGCTGTAGGTACTCGTGGTTCATGCATGATGGGGCGCCACTACACTACGCACTTGTCACAGTTTCACGGATGCTTTCCTAGCCTCACATGGCTTTCTCTACTCAGTTTCTTTTATGAAAATAATCATATATGTTTCTCTACTCCCTCCTCTACAAAGAATTCATACAATTTCCCGTGTGTTTGAAACTGAAGTGCAACGTATTACATTCACACAGTTTTCTCTACTCAGTTTTGTTTTATAAATCATAATCATGTTTTTACTCGCTCTTGAGATAGAAATGCAACGTGTCCAGTGGTAATTGCGGTTTTGGATAGTGTGTTTATTTGCTTATTTTGTAGGGATGGAATCGTACAACGGCGGCTGTTGTGATATGCGAGTTAATTCGCACTTACTGTTACCAATTGAGTTTCTGGATAAATGAGCGCTTGTGTTGGAAGCTAGGTACAAGGGACGTCCCCTGCGGTGAGAGAGAGAGCGAGAGAGCGAGCGAGCGGATTTAAGCTAACACAAAGTGAATAAGCCGACATGTGCGTGAACATGCACGATCCCTCAGGGGATCGATACAGGCACAACACCTCAACGTGTGCGAGGTCCTTGGTTCAGTCATCCCACCCCTGACACCACTCTCACAATATCCAGTAGATTTTTCTTTTATCAGAATATTTTCTGTTTAACAATCTATAGTTTTACAGCGGTTCTCCGTGAAAATACTGTTACATGAGTGATAAACTGGACAAGCTCTGCTCGTGCATCTGCTGGGAAGTGGTCCAGTAGAGTATCTTTCATATTCCAGACTGTGTCAATGTCCCACAAGCGCTCCAGCAAAGGTAAACATTAACCTCGCCATTTCAAATTATATATCCAAGTTTTATACTCTTTCTATTTTTTATAATTTTGTTTGAATTCTGGCTTTTGTCCATTTGTTAACTATATATATATGTATTTTTGCTTTCTTACTAGTACTTTTATTTTATATTCAAATTTATCTGCTGCTTTTGCCATAATCCATGCTGATGACCAAGTAGTTGAGCGCGCTTAACCCTAAATCACAGCTTTTGTATCTTACCACAACATTAACACACTTTTCTGTCTTTCAGTTCTCTCTGTGTGCAGCTAGCTGCTGTCTTCGACCATCATATTCACTAAAACTGATTCACAAAAGAAGAACTCCGACGCAACGGTTAAATGTCCCAAAACTGTCTCTGACGACGCACAACGCTCACTATTTCATCAAACGCTCTCGACTCGCTTATATAGACGAAAAGGACGTAGTGTGAATTTTCCTACCAATTCACCCTTTCTAGACATTTTTCACATTCAAGCGCGTACAGAATGGAAGTGCTTTATTCGACCGCTCCATTATCGGTGTTAGTAGAGTGACGTAGAGACACGTGACTGTCCAGTACGCTGACTTAAAGCGCCACTGCAAGCCAGGAACATCTATTACCGTATTGCCACTCTAGACTACGTATTTGTGCAAGAGTTTTAGAAAGGTAACTGGGCTGATATTGTAACATTTTACATTGGTGTCAGAGAAGAGGCATTCTTGCTTTGGACCATTTATCAGGATTTGAAGTTGCAGGAATTTCACCTAAGGAAATTGTGAGTGACAGATTCCTTAGTGCTATATGATGGCCCTGGAGTAGGTAAGTGTACAGATCTCCCCTCTTGCGTGTGGATGCCCGTCTGCAGCTCGTATTTACTCCTGTCTAATAGCTGTAATCTGTGTCCTGTATACATATATAAAGTTTTAATGAGCGATAGATAAGCCCCTTATATCGCTTACATGTGAACACATCCATCTACATATTAATTCTCAACTGTGAACCGAATTCTACCCACAACGTTTCTCTCTAAACGCAATAAGAACTACACACGGCGGCCATTTGCACTTTCTCTACTACGTATAGTAGGTAGGGGAAATATTGGAACCGAAGCAAAAATTCCATGTCGAGATTTCACCGGAAATATATGTTCTGAGGCTCACTGAATCCAAAAAAAAACATTTTTAGAAAAAGGTCCCTGTGTGTCTGTCACACATACTGACTGACTGACCCGACTGACCTGAACTGACGACTGAACTGATCTGACTGGACTGAACTGACTGGACTGGACTGAACTGATTGGACTGGACTGAACTGATTGGACTGGACTGAACTGATTGGACTGGACTGAACTGATTGGACTGGACTGAACTGATTGGACTGGACTGAACTGATTGGACTGGACTGAACTGATTGGACTGGACTGAACTGACTGAACTGAACTGACTGGACTGAACTGATTGGACTGGACTGAACTGACTGGACTGAACTGGACTGAACTGACTGGACTGGACTGAACTGATTGGACTGGACTGAACTGATTGGACTGGACTGAACTGATTGGACTGGACTGAACTGATTGGACTGGACTGAACTGATTGGACTGGACTGAACTGACTGAACTGAACTGACTGGACTGAACTGATTGGACTGGACTGAACTGACTGGACTGAACTGGACTGAACTGACTGGACTGGACTGAACTGATTGGACTGGACTGAACTGATTGGACTGGACTGAACTGACTGAACTGAACTGACTGGACTGAACGGACTGGACTGGACTGAACTGATTGGACTGAACTGACTGGACTGGACTGAACTGACTGACTGAAGTGACTGAACTGACTGACCTCACGCATTCCGCAAGCTTTTATACCGGCGATGACGTAGTCAAATGTTTCTCGAGCTTCACCTTTTCTGGAACTTACCGGCGGCCAGAAGATTCGCGAACAATCTAGAAAACCCGTTTGTAGTGCCACACTGAATGTTCTCACGTGTTTTTTTTGGGGGGGGTGAGTCCGTTTGGCCTCGAGCCTTTGCTGTTACCGCTGCCATCCACCGGCCTCAGAATATGTATAGAAACTTCTCGTATCTGTTACTACTAGTTTGTCAGAAAAGGCCTAAGCATGACAACTTTTTATTATTTATTTAGCAAACTTTTTAAGTTAACTTTTTTTGAAAAACTGCAAAACATGTGATAACATTTTAAAGAGATAACTTACATGTACGGGTGGAAGGGAAGCCGTTCATTAATTTAAACCAGTAATAGATTTCGGTATTTGCGACACATTTTGTATACTACGGTTTTGTCTGTGACCATTTCCTACGGAAATATTAGTTTTGTCAACAACAAGGTGGCAACACTGCAAGTGTCACTTTCACTAGGTCAGTATATAAACAAACACTGCAGCGTGGTGTCTCGGGAACGTTAACAAATATCATGTCGTGTCTTTGCATGTTTACTGTGCCAGTGTAGACCAATCACAATCGTTATCTCCCAAAAATTACCCGCCCTGCAGGCGACCGACATGTCTACATGCAGAAACCGGTTCAACCTCAACACAACGTTGTCGAGTTACTTCACGTCTGAAAGAGCTACTCGGATTATTCCTTCAATTCTTTTAAGTGATTAACTATTACTAAACTAAAATGGAGAAAGACGTAAGGAATTACATGAACAATCGTTTTATATCTATCATGGTTTGATGTGTATAGGTAAAACATCGGACTTTATCAATTGCCTTAGCATAAATTAATCAATAGTTTCATATTAACTATATTGATTGTAAATTCCAGCCAATTAAATGCATAGTCTTCATTTTTTCCCAATTATATGTTGTATTCCACCCAGAAGTTCGATGTAAGGAGATTTCACTGGAAATATATGTTTTGAGTACTGCTGAATCCAAAAAAAAGAGAATTATTAGATGTGTGTGTGTGCGTGTGTGTGTGTGTGCGCGTGTAGTGCAGGAACAGCAACCCAAAAACGAAAAGTCCATTAAGATCCAAAATTGGTATTTAAGATTAGTATTATTCAGAGATGCGACACGAAGACTTTGAAAAAAGTTCGTGCACCCTAAACTACCCTTTACATGGAAATTTTTCGAAATTCTTAATTTTTTTTAAAAATGTTACTATACAAAAAAATGTAAATCGTGTTAAAACATGCAATTTATGCCCAATTATCTTTTTTGGTGAAGTGAACAATTTATTTCTTCGTTATACGGTTATGACATATCACATAATGAGCATGGACGTCCGCAGGTTATAGCCGCTAGTTACTGCCTGGTGGTACAGTGTTGGGCCGGTTGCGTGCAATCTGTTGGTACTGTCCCTTCAACAGTTCCATGACGGAGTGCTGAGGGAAGTGAAGCCCGTTCGCAGGTTATAGCTGCTAGTTACTGCCTGGTGGTACAGTGTTGGGCCGGTTGCGTGCAATCTGTTGGTACTGTCCCTTCAACAGTTCCATGACGGAGTGCTGAGGGAAGTGAAGCCCGTTCGCAGGTTATAGCCGCTAGTTACTGCCTGGTGGTACAGTGTTGGGCCGGTTGCGTGCAATCTGTTGGTACTGTCCCTTCAACAGTTCCATGACGG
>CM060973.1:103063135-103190133 GCA_030765045.1 Tenodera sinensis
TGTACTTAGGATTTAAGTCGCCCTTGGGGTATTCATCTCAGATGTGAGCTTCCCTTGTGGTCTACCGGAAAACATACGAATCGGGTGGACAATTCTGTGTCATACGGGCAAGTTGTCACAGTAGCTCAGTGGTGAAGCACAAGCTTCTAGTTCAAATCCCGGCTGTCACATACAACTTTCAATTCCAATTCTATCTTTTAAGTGTTGTACTTTATCTTTAGGTTGATTCAAAAGGTTCCATATGCAGATGAGTTGGTAGAAGCTTTAAACCTCTAAAACCACTTGCAATTTGGCACACAGGTATGTGGAAGTGTTGGTGCTATACAACGCCTTACATTCACACAGCTTTCTCTACTTGCTTTCCTTCCTCTGGTTTAGCATTGTGCTTTGTCGATATTTTATTTATTTTGGGTTCTTTGTATTATCCAAAGTAAATGTAAAAGATGTTGCGATATAATCGTGAAAGCACGGATCAAACTCGTGTGTTGTAGCGCGCAACTCGGGAATGTTACTGCTCACCAAGATGGAGAGTAAGTATACGTACGTACGTACCTGGGAGCGTCGCCGTCATGGAATATCTCCGGATGGTGGTGTGCCCCATTCAGACTGATGGCACCAAACAAGAAGCTGGCCACAACAATGATCCACAACCACATTGTTATCACGCTGCCTAGTCCACATCCTGTCAGGTACATAAGTGTTGGCAATATTAAGCCAATAGCGTCTTGCTTCGTCAGTCCATCGACATGTCCTTTAAACACCAGCAGCATCCTTAAAAAGCAAACGCAATATCTGAAATTAGTACAAGAATGTTCGGAGCAACAGAAATTGTATTTCACCCAGAAATTCCATGTCGAGATTTCATTGGAAATATATGTTTTGAGGCCCCCTGAATACAAAGAAAAGCACTTTTAGAAAAAGATGTGTGTGTGTGTGTGTGTGTGTGTGTGTGTGTGTCTATCACTCTCTGAACAGCATAACTCAAAATACCAAAAGTAAGTTAAAAATCAACGTTGGTATTTCATTTTCATATCTTTCAAAGGTGCGACATGAAGATTTTGAAGAAAATTCCTCCACAATAAACTACCTACTTGAAAAAATTTCATTTTCCGAAAAACAACTAACAATTTTATTTAAAATGTCATGTGTTTAAGCTATTTTCATAAGAAATGCGAGGTATATTTTCAATTTTCTGCCTATAGTCTACCTAGTCTTGTTTACTCTTGATAACTTTTACAGAACTGTAAATCATAAACTATATACCAAATCTTACTGTACAAAAATGTAGATCTAGTGAAAACACTTAATTTATGTTCAAATAGTTTGTTGTAGAGTGAACCATTTCGGAGATATTCGTTGTTATTTGTGTGAGTTTAGCAATACTTGAACTTTTCTGAAATGAAAGGTCGTTATTCGCATATTTGACTAATTTCTCTCGACTAACATGAAGTGTTTGTGAGAATAGTTGGTACAACAGTAGAGAAAGTCATGTGAGTGGACGTTTTTTCTTGTGTACTTTCAATTCCAAGGTCTGGTTACTTTATTGCTCAGTGTTCCTGCAGAAAACGACTTCCTTTCGAGTCTCTAGATATCGCTTGTGGCCATTTGCCAACGGCTTGTTCCTAATAACATTTCCACAGCGACTGCCTGCCTGGGTGTGTGTGTCTTTGTGTCTGTGAACAGCATAACTCAAAAACAAGAAGTCGGTCAGAAACCAAAACTGGTATTTAAGTTTAATGTGTTTCAAGGATGCGACACGAAGATTTTGGAGAAAATTCCTCTACCCTAAACTACCCTTTACATGGAAAATTTTTCGAAAATTTTGATTTTCTTGAAAATGGCTCCAACTATTTTGATTAAAATGCTATATGTTTGAGATATTTTTATGATAAATGAAATGTATATCTTCAATTTTTTGGCTATAGCTCCTGCAGTCCTGTTTAGTCTGGATGTCTTTTGCTTAACTGGTAAACCATAAGAGATAGACCAAATCTTACTACAGAAAAAGTGTAGATCTTGCTAAAATACACAATTTATGTCCAAATACATTATTTTTGTAGAGTGGACCATTTCGGAGATATTCCTTCTTATTTGTGCGATTTTTAGAAAACTTTAAGTTGCGTCAAAAGGAAGATCGTGATTTATTTTTATACTCGTATGTTAAACGTGCAAGAAAACGGAATCTCAAAGCTTTAAAAGATTTGACTATCGCTCAAAGTGTATTGTATTCTCATATTCTGATTGTACGTGGAATAAGATAATTTGTACTAAGTTTATCTCAACTAACACGAAGAACATAGAAAATTATTATCACAGTTTACCAGATCGTTTATAGCCACGGTTGGACATTTGTCCAAAAACTTATTGAATACCATTAATATAACAACCTTTTCAGCGTTCTTTAAAGGTTTCCTCGCAGTTGTCTGACAAAAGCACTTTTACCTGATCTTGTTTCTGTTTTGTATGCCAAGATGGCGCCGCTATATGGCATTCGGTACAAGAGTACTCAACATTGGCGATTATGTATAAAGTGTATTATTACATAAAATGTGTATTGAACACAAGTAAAGCAGGAAGCTGAATAAAGCGTGCGGAAGAATACGGGAGTACCAGATTAACTCCCAGTAGCCAATCAGCTTCATGTCCCCCACTTGAGCGTTCCTCAACTCTCAAATTACATTACTTAGCAAATCTTACCTGACACTTGTGAATTATACATTGATTTTATCATACGGACATTGCAATTATTTATTTCTATCCCTATTATTTCTTAAAATACTTGTCCTTCAATAATTCTAACGTCCATTACACGTTTATGTTCAGATAAGATATATGGAATAGACTAAAGCAACAGCCAGATTCCTGTTCCCTAATAAAATTTTGAGTTTGGAATTCCATACTCAACTGCATGACTACCAGAGGAAAGTATAAACATTTAACAATTCAAATCAATTACAAGGAATATCTCGGAAAATGGTTATCACCAGAAAAAATGTATTTGTCATAAATTGTGTTTCAACAAACGGTTGTTTGTTGTTCGCCAAGAGCTCTGCAAGTCTGGCTAGAGAGGAACACTCGAGCAGCACGTGACGGACTGACACACATTGGACGAACAATTCCTACTGCCACATCTATTATACCGAATATTGGTAAATTAGTTGCGGCAAAGCAATGGTAAATGTATACAAGGGTAACGAAAATATATGTAGAGAATAAATGGAGTGTTTGTGTGTTTATAACAATTCTGTTGGTACGCTTCATGCTGACTTGACGTCACCACAGGTAGTTGGACTAGCGCAATACCTTCTCTGTCACGTCACGTTCCCGGTGCCCAGCTCAGCACCGGTGCTACTGCTGGTGCCGGCCGGACAAAGGTGTTTCCATGTAAAAGTTGGCTTGGGCATTTTGTTGAAGCGCATCCTCAGAGTAAGTTGAAGGGGCCAACATTCTCTTTAGAGCCAGGGAGCGTGTATTTCCTATGAAGCATTAGACTCTTACCTTGTGACTCTTTGTCCCAGGAACATGGCGCTGTATACCAAAGGACTGTATACCCACGGACCATAGCGCGCCCACCAGGACTTGCTGGGGTCTGGCAGAAACCGGAATATTGGCTCGAAGAGGGACAGTTCCAGGTCTAGCAGCGAGTTGGGGTACAGATGATGGCTCAACACGTGGCTGATTCTCCAGTCCCTGCAAACACAACACTCACCAGCCAAACCTAAATATAATGTAAAGTGACCCCCTGCCCTCTGCTCCATTGTGACGTTCCGGTCACCTCTAGGACCCATTGGCCTTATTCATCCTCCCAACAACCTTGCTCCTTCGCTACAAAGCCCTCGAGCAAGTGGAATCTACAGCCCCTGCTGTATAGGCAACTTCTTCAGCTTATCTGCGTGGCGAGTGTATAGACGTCAAGGGGCCAGATGACATTTCCGACGCTCCAACCAAACATTCAACTGAGGTTCCCTTCATAGAAATATCTGATGTGTGCTGTCACATGGTATTTCCTACTCAATCTTGTAAAACTATTTGCCATTTATTTATTTCCAGCCCTCGTATGAAAATATTAAAATACATATTTCTTACCTAGTAAAGTTGTTTAGTTTTTCGACCATGGGAAATTAGCTCGTTAAGAGAAGGTGAAGTAGCGGTCCTTACCTTGAAGACATGAGCGAGAGATCGAAGTAGAACATGCGGAAGTTGTCCTTGAGGTGGAAGAAGTTGTGGGCTGCAATGACAGTACAAGCCAGCAAGAAGCCGGCCATCATTCCCACGACATATGAGCCGTAGGCTGCAGAAACAAGTGACGTGACAATGGCACTGCCGCAGAGCACGTCTATAACACACTGTGACCTGCTGGAAGGACCTGGGTTCGTGTACTTCAGCTGCTTCATCACCTTCCTCTTCAGACATCGGTAAAACCCATTCTGAAACACAGGCCACGTGTGCACTATTCTTACAAACTCTTACTACTCTACTCCATGGTAATACAAATAAAGCCTTTTGCAATAAACTGTGGGGTTTTTAAATTTAATTTACACAAAAACCGTTGAATCTGTTGAAATACACCAAAGGAAAAGGTTGCCATAAATCAGGAACCTTCAATCAATAATAATTCAGCCAGGCGATGATAAATTTTTTGATAACTTTTTCTCCACAAAACTATAAACTTTTCAACATTTTGGTATTAGACTTTCTTCTTATTCACAACATAAGAAATTCGCTGTTAAAGTCTGGCGGAACATTTCACTTTCACCTTGTATATTATATATACAGGTGTAAATTAATCAACACCCACAAATTTTTCTGCTAAAGGAGGGTTCATAATCAATTTGAGATAGGAAAGCAATGGTCTCGACGTCAAGTTAATAAGTTATATGTATTGAAAGTTATTAGAGATTGTGACCAATAAATCATAACCAGAAAGAAATATATCAATGTTATCCACTGGAATCGAAATAGTACTTATTAAGAACTTAGTAAAGCTTATCTGTTGTCTTTCTGAAGAAGCATTTCCAAATTGTAGCATTGGCAAAATCGCTGAAATTGGAGACTTAACATGTGGCTACGCGCCACTGCAATGGATAACAGGTTGTGGCGAGCGGCTAGGTCTAAGACGTGTGGCTTGGCCGCGCGGTTATGCCGCTGATCCTTACCTCGTGGAAGGTGTAAGGAGAGTTCCTCGGGGCTGTTGCAGGGCGAACCTTGAAGTGTTCCAACAGATGACTGGCAGTAGGAGATACATGGTGACTCTCAAACGCTTCGGTTATATCTGTACCCTGTGGAAACAAAGTGGACTCAGGCAAACATTCAAAAGTGCAATAAGATAGATAAGCTCAGTTACACTATCTTGCATGACTTGTGCCCTTACAGTTACTTCTACTCTAGCCTTTTCCCACTACTTTACTTCTCATGCTTTTAATTTGTTATACATTTCTGCGCTTTCCTTAATATCTGCTTTTCTATTCCAAATTAATATTTTCGAGTCTTAAGTATTTAGACGTTAATACTTGCTGCATCATAACTTCGTCTATAACTATTTTAATTACATTCTGTTCTCTTCGTACCATGCTTCCAGAAATGTTCCTATTTCATTTCAATGTTCAACTATTTTTACTTTCACTACTCCGTATAGTAAGTAGAGACAGTATTGAATTGCACACAAAAGTTCACTGTCGAGATTTCCCCGAAAATGTTTTGAGGCCCCCTGAATACAAAAGAGGCATTTTTAGGAAAATATCTGTGTCTGTGAACAGCATAACTTAAAAAAACGAAAAGTCGGTTTAAAACCAAAGTTGATATTTAAGTTTAATAATTTTCAAGGTGCGACACGAAGATTTTGAAGAAAATTCCTCCACCCTGAACTACCCATTACATGGAATATTTTTCGAAAATTTTGATTTTCTCAAAAAATGGCTCTAACGATTTTGATTAAAATGTCATATCTTTGAAATGTATATTTTGAATTTTCTGGCTATAGCCCATGTAGTTCTGTTTAGTCTTAATGACTTTTGTGTAACTGATAAACCGTAAGAGATAGACCAAATCTTACTGTGCAAAATATGTAGATCTTGCTAAAATACACAATTCTTGTTCAATTTTTTTTTTGTAGAATGAACCATTTCGGAGATATTCCTTGTTTTTTGGGTTAGTTTTAGAAAACAAATTTTCGTCAAATGCAACATCGTTGTTCGTTTTATTTTTGTTTACCACCCAAAGAGAACGGAATCTCAAAGCGATTTGACTATCATTCCCATGTTCCCCTTGCACGTACAAGGAAATTAGCAATAAGATAATTTGTATAAATGTTTGTGTCAACTAACACGAAGAAGATACAGGAATAAGAGTTTGTAAGAATGGTTAGTACAAGTCGTGTGAAGTGTTACAGTACCTTGGTGAGTATGAGCCAGTCAGCACCCCCAGGGTGGTTCCTCACCCATGAAGACAGGTCATATAGGTTGTCGTGAACACGCCACAAACCCTCAGCGCCGTCGTCCTTCTGCTTGCCCTTCAACCAGAGCGAGGGGCACTTGAGAGGGTCGTCTCTGTAACTCGGATATTTGGGCACAGGCGACGGGAACATCTGCCAACAATCATTTGTACAAATTATCTTATTGTTTACCTTCTTGTAGGTAGGTACAAGGGGAAGGCAAGTCATCCCGAGGAAACAGGAATTCAATATAAACATTTCATTTGCCATAAAAATACCTTAAATGTATGGAATTTTAATAAAAATTGTTGTCATTTTTGAGAAAATTAAAATTTTCATTGTGAAGGGTAGTTTAGGGTGGAGCAATTTCCTTGAAAATGTTAGTGTTACATCTGTGAACTGTATTAAAGTTAAATAGAAAGTTTGGTTTTAAGCGACTTTTCGTTTTTGTGTGGAATATAACATTTTTCTTACTCACTATATGTAGTAAATATGTAGGTATACTCCTTTCTGTTATGAACGTAGATATTAGATATCGCTATGTCGTCATATGGGAGGTCCGTGGAGCTTAGATATTAAGATAAGAGAAAATATCGAGAAAACCTTCTCCGGATAACTCAGCCTAAGCGAGATTCGAACTCGCGACCTCTTGGGCGTGAGGCGACACGCTACAGAGGTGGGCAGATATGCTCCAAGAACATCGCTCCACTGCGGAGCACCATTTGTTGTTTTGGTATATTGAACTTATGGGACACGCTCTGAAGTCGCCTTCATTCTGAATGATTAAGCCGTAATACACAAATTATGTGAAATACATTTTGTTATGGAATGGACCATTTCCGAGATAATGCTTGTTATTTATTTTAATTTTCCAATACATATAGGTAGATACTTTCCCAAATAGGAAGTGTTTATGTCCTGCACACAGAAAGAGAATGGAGTTTTAAAATCATCACAAAGCGACCATCATCGGTTCCACTGAAACACGTTTGTGCCGCGCTCCACCTGCCATAGCTGCGTTACACTGATGTTCAGGTTCCGATACGCGTCATTCAGTGTCGAGGATAGCTGTTTCATGAAGAGTGGTAGAGCATTTATCGCAAGTTACAAGAACAGTAAAGTTTGCTGCTTAATATGCGTGTTTGAAGTCACAATTAATATAGACTGTTGCAACATCAAACGTCACTTGGATCAGAAGCATAAAGTAACCTTTGGTGATCTTACAGGCATTTATTCAGACTTTCAAAAGGTACTTTGTTAATACTCGTATTTGTAAACGATATGATTCCACTTTGAGTGGTTTAGTCTCAACGTAATGAAACCAAAGAATTTATGCTGATGAAATAGTTTTAAAATATTTTTAAACCTATTTAGTAATAGAAGAGAAACAATTTAGTATGCTAATCATAAGGCAGTGTAAAGATATCACGTGCATAAAGGAAGGTTATAAACTTGAAGATCATGTGATTTGCCTAACCACAGTAGGTGACGTAATGATTACTCTATGGAAAATGTGTTTAATATAAACAAAATAGTTAATAATATCACAGAAATTATTACTAGGACGCAGGTGGAACGAACCCACCACTCTACGTGTTGTATCGAACAACCTTCGTCCCTCACCAAGAGATGTGGGGTGAGTAAGGCAAGTTCATCTCCTCTCGTGCCCATGCGTGTGTATTCCCATGCTCCCCTTGTATCTTGTGTAGTAAGATAATTTGTACAAATGTTTACCTGTAATAACATGAAGAAGATAAAGGAATAAGAATGGATACTAGAAGAGTGAGTAGAGAAAGTGATGTAGCAAACCCAGCTGGTCGGGGGGTTCCTTGAAGAAGCAAATGAAGAAGTTGAGTTGGACTTGATGAACGGTCACTACAGATTGACTGATGACGCAACACAGCTGTTTCTTTATCAACACACGAGTGTCTCACATGAACATGACCTTTTACACACAGATAACATTCCGCGCATTTCCTATCGCTTTCTGGCTCCTTCGAGGAGCGTGATAAGATTACAGCACTAATAGTGATGCACACACAAACATACAACTTGTCATATATGTATACAGGCAGGAAAGGAACTTACTACATTTCTTCCAACAAGTGCTTCATTTCCTCACAGTGGTACCGGATATAGGATAATTTCACACCATTTCTGCCTTCATAATACGACGTTTTCATGCTAGGATTGTATAAATTGTTTTTCATTGATGAATGAGATACACTTAGTGACATTAATTAAACAAAAGAATGACGTAGATGTGTAGAACAATTTAACGGCGCTGTGTATGAAATTGTCCCTGAAAGTTGTCAGGCGGAGCTGCAAAAATGGATGAAGCGTGCCTCAATAATTAATTTTTAGTTTGCATCTGTGAGCAAGCAGTTTTTCAGCAGCAAGGAGGGCGGGCGGGCGGGCGATGTGATTATCTCGAACTCTGTGCAAGATTTGATTATGCGCTGACTTCGTTCCTCGGCAGATGAACACTCTCAATGGCGTGGAAATCAAGTTACAGGATAAGCGTGCCTTTATGTCCGAGAACATTAGCTATAGATGGCAGCAGTGTTTTTACCTAGTTCACTAGCAATAAGAAAGAAACCTCGATATCGATATCAATATGTTCTGAACTTTTACGAAGGTAAAAAAGGGGTAAAGGGTATTGTGATGAAATTGAGCAGCATGGCTCGGACGGGAGCCTCTGTGTAAAGTTTCAGGTTCGATCCCCGTGGGTTTTTTTGGAGGTTTCCCTGTGTCGCCAGGCAATGTTGGGAACTATTTCCGTATGCTCCATTTAGTTATGTAGGTACCTACATTAATCACTTGACCCGTTATTCCGTTAGGTTTACCTTAGCAATCGAAGCGGTATCAGCCCAACAGAGAGACCGAACGCGCTCTGGAAATGCCGTCCCCTGGATCGGACGGTAGCTCAGTGGTCGCCGGGCCCCCCATGGGGCGGGGGGAGTGCTTTACGAGTCCGGCACCCCTTAAGCAGTACCAACCCTAAGGGGCGGGAGGGGAACAAGACTACCTTACATGCTTCTTGTTGGCCAAATGCATTTCTAAGCCGATTTTCTCATTCATTAGATGTTAAATTTAGCCAAAAATATTTTTAAAAATGTTATAATCTGTGGTCGACTATAAAAAAAAATAGTCCAGCACTATATATAGTGCCTTTTGACTGGAATACCCACTTCCGGTTCCGCATCGATGTTCCTAAAGCGCCAGGGGTGAGCGCTGTAAGTGATCCTTACTTTCAAACACAAACGCTAGATGACACTGCGACTCGCACTCCAAACATTTCAAAGGTGCCAACACAATTTATCATACACCTCTGTGTTGGTTCTAAATAATTTTAAAAAAAACACACATTTAGTCAAAAATTTGATATATGATATCAGTTTCTACTTTGCACAGTATTATATTGGATAAGTTGTACAGTCAATGTACGATGTGAATAAAACAGTACAGTTGCCTATTTGTATCCTATTTAATACGAAATGTGAAAGCTGTCTTAACAGATTAACAACTTATTGCAAATTTTACACATCATTGTTATTTTCATCATTTGAATTAGAATTGACATGAAGTGGTAAAAACAGAACAAAGAAACTAAATTGAAGTTATCGGACATTTGTTGTCGCTTGTGTATCAACAATTTTTCACCAGCAGAACCATACTAATGATACGTATAATGATACAATATTTTGCTGCAGCGAGTCAGCCGTTATTCATTATCGAGCAAGAAGAAATTGTTTCATTAGAACCAACAGCTATGAGAGGAAACAAGGTAAAGCTTCGCTCAGCGCCAGGAGACAAGAATTAGGTAAGAAAGACAAGGATAAAGTTTAAAAGACTTGGTCATTTGCCGATAGTGATGCAGTTGAATCCAGTGATGGTATCTTGTTTGTTTTTAATCAGTTCAAGGACAGTAAACATTTCTGCAGTTCTATTAACATAACCTTATTCGTAAACCACCAGCATTTCAAGAGAGGCAAGAGAGTCTGCCGTATGTATAGAATAGGTACCTGTTGCACGGTATTAGAGTAGAGCATGGAAGTGTGTATATATATGTGACGGTGGGTTAGCCCCAATGTTCTTAAACCACTAGTTATTTACTCAGGATAACTTTGCACCTGCCCAGGATTCATTATCATAAATATTTCTGACGAAACAACAGCGTAGTAGATATGCAGTCTTAACCTCACTTTGACTATAGCAAAATTATAGTGCTGTCTGACCATCAGAAGGCGATCAGGGTCTGAGGTATGAGAGGGTACTTGAACTGTTAATCTGCTTGATTTGTTTACTATGAAATGCGTGTAAAAATCTGATGTGTTGTGCTCACATGACTTTCTCTACTCTTGTGCTAACCATTGTTACAAATTCTTATTGCTGTATTTTCTTAGTGTTAGCGGAGATTAACATTTCTACAAATTATCTTATTCTTTATTTGCTTGTAGGTGCAAGGGGAGTGTTAGAATACAGTAGGCTTTGAGCGATAGTCAAACCTCTTAAAGCTCTGAGATGCCTTTCTCTTTGCACGGTTAACATATAAAATGAACAGCAGTGTTCCATTTCACTAAAGTTTTAAGTTTTCTGAAACTGATACAAATAACAAGGAATATCTCTGAAATGGTTCATTCTACAAAAAAAGTTATTTGGACAAATTGTGTGTTTTAGCGAGATTACATTTTTTGTATAGTAACATTTTGTCTATCTCTTATGGTTTACGAGTTGTTCAAAAGTCATCCAGAGTAAACAAGATTACATAGGCTATAGACAGAAAATTCAAAATATACATTTCATGTCATGCAAATATCTTAAACTTATGGCATTTTAATGAAAATCGTTGGAGCCATTTTCAAGAAAATCAAAATTTTCCATGTAAAGGGTAGTTTAAGGTGGGGCTATTTTCTTTAAAATCTTTGTGTCGCATCCTTGAAAGATATTAAACTTAAATACCAACTTTGGTTTTTAACCAACTTTTTGTTTTTAATGCTGTCCACTGACAGACACGCACATGGACCTTTTTCTAAAAATGTTTTTTTGGATTCAGGGGTTCTCAAAACATATATTTCCGGTTAAATCTGACATCAAATTTTTGGGCAGAATACAATACTTCCCCTATTTACCAGTAGAGAAAGTAAAAATTTGCCATACTGACGGATTTAATACATTGATGTAATTTTTGTGATAGATATAACATGTTTATCTGGCATCTCTGTGTATTGTGCATGATACAAGCATGCAGTACATTTCTTCAGATCACCTTCTTCTGGTGGTCAGGCAGTCTAAAATTAGCGATAGACAAACCCATGAAGAAAATGTAAACTTAATGGTCAATAACACTTCCCCTCGAAACAATGTAAGGATCTCGTTACAGTGTGAGGCAACTGCCCGCCCGATGGGAATGTTAGCGATTGAAGGAGTGGCCGAGAATGTGTCACCTGGAAGTATTTGCTTATGTTATTCATATTCTGTTCCTTATTTTTAAAGGATTGGGACAGGGAAATGAACATGAGTTAATGTATTTATATTTTAAGAAGAAGAAACTTGCAACTATGTGTATCAATTATGTGATAAATTTGTCGTTATTTGACTGATGGCATGTGCACATATATTTCAAAGAATGAGGACAGAAAAAGGATAATTTGCACTTGCAGCCTGTATTCATGGTAACTAGGCAACCCTGCATGTTACAGATGATGCAGATGCTGACACAACATTCACCAACCTGCTGATTAGGGCTGCAGTGTGCTTGTATATATATTTCTTAGTGTTTAATGCCCGCTTTTACTTCATACGGCACCGCAGGTGGTGACATTGATGCTACATGGAATGAAGATGGAGCACTGGTGGAATGAGATAGCGGGGGAAACTGGAGAACCCGAAGGAAACCCACCCTAGCGCCACTTCGTCCACCACGAACCCCACATGCAGTTGCCTGGGATTGAATCTGGACTGCTTTGGTGAGAAGCGAATGGTCTAACCACTCGGCTACTGCGCAGCTGTGGCGGTACTTGTTGTTAACGTGCTCTAATAGCACAATGTTTAACGCACCGGAAAGTATTATGAAGGTCGGAAGTTCAGATAATGCCTGCAAATAAATAAAGTCTTTATTCACTTCTGTTTATGCTTTGACAACATTGTAGCAATTCAGCTGTTCTTTCCCAATGCACTAGAAAGTAGATTTGCCTCTAAGTATGAAGTCCCAGCCGTTGATGTATGTTAATAAGTGATAATTACAATGTTATTACACATTTTGTATGATGTTCATTAAAGCACATGTTAACAAACGTGTTTTCATGAAATTTGCATTGTTAAAAGTAGTTAAGTGAAATGACACTTCCATGCCAAACTATCAGTTCTTGTTAAACTTTACTAAACATAAAAAAGTATCTTCAAGTGGCAGTATTTGAACCTTGGACCTCCACCACTGACAACGCACACTGTTGTGCTACAAGAGCAAGTCACTTTATGCATCACGTTACACAACATCCTTTTGAGTGAAAGTGATCGATGCGATGCAGTGGACATTGTTTACGCATAGCCTATAAAACACGGGAACTGCACGAGTTCTCAATCTGCAGGCTGAGAAAGCGCAGCTGGTACATACAGTTACACAACTGAAAAGAGTGTAGGTGCTGGGGGGGGGGGGGGGGGGGGTGCGACTCTAGTTTAGGGCGAGTTATCTGGAGAAAGTATTTTCCGGGTATTTCCCTTATACCTGAGAGGTCAAATGTAAGGTAACTTTAAGTTCAATGAAACCACGGCTCCTTTAGCATCATTTTACATCTTCCTTTCATAGAAGTTTGAAAACAGTGTTGATGTAATTAATTTAATTTAAAAGGTGAGTTAATTAATAACACTGAACAACACTTACAACATATTTTTCTGGGACGCGTTTCGAAGGTAACTTTCTTCCATTATCAACCGAACAATAACTGGGTTTCCATGGTGTGGATGGTGATGCTTCTTCTGATGTTTCTTCTGGTAACGGTTCAATGAACTCTCTTCCTCAGAGAGACATTTTCAGTAAGTTCATCGAACCGCCACCAGAAGAAACACCAGAAGAAGCATCACCATCCACACCATGGAAACCCAGTTATTGTTCGGTTGATAATGGAAGAAAGTTAACCTTCAAAACGCGTCCCAGAAAAATATGTTGTAAGTGTTGTTCAGTGTTATTAATTAACTCACCTTTTAAATTAAATCATTTTACATATTTATTGATTGTCCCATATGACCTATCAGGTTAAAGAATGTTAAATTTAAAAAAAAATAATTGGTGATAAGTGCAAAAAAAGGATAGGTTATAGGAACTAGAAGTAGAGAAATTAACGATTCCCTTGGGATGAATAGCGGCATTGACAGTGAAGCAGTATTCATTTACAGACTTTGCTATGAAATGTTTGACTCTGCACATTTGCCACTTAAGTAAACGACTTGTTCAGAAATGGCCCCAAGTGAACAGCTTGATTGCACTTATTACTATACACTTCTTCTAGTTTCTCAAGACCGTCTGTGTACATTTCTTCCCATGATATCTATATCATCTGTGCATGCGATAATCTGTAGGCTTTGTTCTTCTCTCCAGCTTGTGTTTGTTTGTGATAAGAGCTTCACGGGTGATCAGCCGTGTTAAATTTAAGAAGGTCGAGCCCTGAAGATGGTCATGGAGAGTATAATGGCCGAAAGCTCGACCTTCTTAAATTTAACACGGCTGATCACCCATGAAGCTCTTATCACTAACGTTCGCCGTGAAAGCTTCAAATCTTACATTGTGTTTGTTTAACAGCCCAGTCTAACAACATGGCTGCTGGCCCATCTTCTTGTTTTACTCCTGTTTTTATAGTAAATATATCTGTTTTACCTCCATATGTTTTAACTTGCACTATTGTATCTGACGTCAGTTTAATGAATCTAATTATCTTTTGGTTTATTTTCCGTGATTTTTTAAAATATCAAGCAGTCCTCTATTTATGCTGTCTTAAAATGTATAAATAAATGATATAATTGGATGCTGTATGCCCAAAATGTTTTAGCCGTTATAACTAATCTTCTTTTATGGAATCTTCTGGGTATTTCTCAACTAGTTTTTCATATTTTTCTCCAGCTTCATTGTTAAAATGTATGGAAATATTTTGTATGCATTACACAGTATATACATATTACTATATCACAGCTGTACAGTGAGTTTAACTTTACAACACTGCAAGGCGTGGCAAGCCTGTGTTGAGCCACTGTAACATGAACGTGTGTCTGTCTTGTAGAAGAACATGGCGTTCTGCAGCAGTGACGCTCCCAAAGGAGAGCCCGCCGACATTGACGAACCAGTCCCAGTGATGATGAACACAGTGGACATCAAAGCAGAAATTGAAGAATCCTTCTGGCTAGAGGAAGCATCAACAGAAATTAAATGTGAACCAGAAGCACGGCTCGTTTCAGATGATACAGTGAAGAACGAAATAAAGGTTAGTGTCTATGAACTATAAGACATTAAATTAGCAAAAGTTTGTTATTTGTGTATGTCGATAAAGTTACATCTGAGTAGAAACACTCAATGTTATATAAAACTGATGAAAAGGAAGTGTTTAAAACAGTGGAACAAATTGATAAATCGAAAAATATGTTGATATTTGTAAACACATTCTGTTGCAACTTACTTGTAATTATGTCAATCAGGAGCTAGTTTTGGAGAGAGTTCTCTGTATCAAGTGCAAAGTTTTATTAGGGTAACAAATGATAGATCACAGATAATTGGAATGATTTCAACATTGGATTTTACTGGAAGTAACTGTCACAAGTTACTGGTGATGCAAACATTTTTTGAAATGTGGATTTCCATTAATAACAACAGCTAAAGGGAATGCTATTGTTACATCTCCTTTATTTATGTTATTTCACTATTTAGTGTGCACTATTGTTTCAGTATTAGATCACGCTTCTCTTCCATTACTCGTAATACTCTCTAATTCATGTAACTTTCACCCAGTGCTTGTGTTGTATTCAGTTGTCCAATACATGAAGATGGAGGCTAACTGACATATCATTGTGCTGTTACAGGATGAAGATTGCACATCGGATGAATCACCAAGGTAAGACTGTAGCTGCTTTTTACTATCTCTGCTGCATGTAGTACTGTATTCGAACCAGAAGTGTTAATGTTGGCATTTCACAGAACATACACGTTTTGTGACCCCTGAATGCATAAAAAACAACTTTACAAAAACCTGTGCGTGCATGGATAACATACCTCGAAACAAAAAGTCGGTTAAAAACCATAGTCAGTATTCAAGCTTTATATCTTTCAAGGATGCGACATGAAGATTTTGAAAAACATTCGTCCACCCTAAATTACCCTTTATATAAAAAGTTTTTCAAAAATTTTCATTTTCTCAAAAATTTGTATTTAGTTTTATTAAAATGACATGTTTAAGAAATTTTTATGACAAATGAAATGTATATTTTGTGTTTTCTGGCTATAAGCCATGTAATCGTGTTTACTCTTAATTACTTTTACATAACCGGTAAACCATAAGAGATAGACCAAATCTTGCTGTACAAAAATGTAGATTTGATTAAAACACAATTATGTGTACATACATTTTTTTCTGGAGTGAAATATTTTGGAGATGTTTGTGTGAGTTTTACAATACTCAAATAGAAGGTCGATATTAATGTTTTTATATCTTAGCCATGCAAAGAGAACAGAATTTCAAAGCCTACTGTATTTTCATATTCTCTTTGCACATATAAGAAAATTAATAATGAGACAATTTGTATGTTTATCTGTATTAACTTGAAGGGTTTGTAAGAACAGTTAGTACAAGAGTAGAGAAAGTAATGTGAATGTAACACATCAGAGTTCTACTCATAGCACTGCCCAGCACACTACAACGTCTCTCCCCTCAGAATAATGAGTCTTAATATATGTATGAAAGATTACGTTCTTACATAATCAACTATTATTGTTATTGTAACACAACAATACAATTATCATTTATCACATTTGTAATTGCAATTATAAAGTAAATAACTGGACTCATATGTGTGATGTGGCCTACCCGCACACAGGCGGTGGAATTGTGAACAAAGTAAGCCTCATTTCTTGATCTCTGTGAAATGTAATTCCACTCAACAATGAGGAGCTCACTTAGTTGAAAATGGTAATAGAATATTATTTCCCAGACATTCACAACAAAAATTATTTACAAAGTCACTTTAAAAATGTTAATTTTCATCATTCTAGTATTATTCCTGCCAGTTTGTGTTCTAATTTTAATTTATTTGGTACATGATAATTGTTATTTTTATGCCAACCAACTTCCTGTTGGTTTTAAACACAAGCCGTTTGTGGGCAATGTTTGAGAGGTAGAATCAGGACTGAAAAATTCAATGCCATGTCCAGGATTTGAACCACTGATTATCCACTTCACATGCAGCTGCTCTAACCACAGAGGTATCTTGGCAACTTGCCGGTATGACATTATATTCCCCAATCAAAAGGTAGAAATGTGTCACAGTACTATTCATTCACACAATGCTTGTGTGACAGTGAAATAAAAGCATATATAGGTATTGTGACATTGCTTCAGATCTCTTTGGAGAAAACAGCCAAAGTTGAATGCTCCTTTGCATACCATCGTTGTTAAGGAGCTAGAGAGAATAAATTTAGAGTTTGTTGAAGCATAAAAAAAGATAGACAAGGAAGTGTATTTGTGTAACTTCAAGGAAACAAAAAGTTGAGAAAAGAGAATAAAGTTACACTGGTGTCAGAAGTTTGACGAAAGCTCAGCAATCTGGGAGAAATAATGAAACAACTACTCACTCACATGGCAGAAACGAAGACAAAAATAAAATGTAGAACGCAGCAGATGGAGAGAAAAGTGAAAATGGAAATGTCTGAGATGAAGTTAGAGCTATTAGCAATTATCGATGGGCAATTGGCATAAAGGAAGTCAAGAAGATTTCCACCAGTGTGTTAACTCCCCGAATGACTCTTACCGCCTTGTGGCCAACACCATGCAACCGAACACAAGAGTGGAACAAATTCTCAGTGAAACTAAGAATTTCAAGGTTCAGATGCCTGCCAGGATGCAGCGCAACATCTGCACACATCAAGCTACCTAGGTATAACGGTGTCAACCCTTGAAGTCTTCTGCAGACAATTTGCCACTATTACCGCCTGCATTTGATGGTCCACAGAAGAGGAAGCTGCACAGCTCACAGCTAGCCTTCAGGAATGTGCGGTAGAAATACTGAACATGATTCAGACATCGGCGGCATCCCAAAACTTCTGGGGACTCTTGAAAACCAGTTTGGAAAACTTCGTCTGGCTGCAGTCAATCGCAGCCAGCTCAAGTCAAGGCTATAGCCAAGGGAGATGCTGCAGGAGTTCGCCCATGATAAAGAAGAACTATTGAATAAGGCTCTGGTGAACCTCCTGGCCAGATACGTGTACCAGGAAGTTATCTACTCTCTCCACAGGGTGTGCAATACTGAGATAAGTCAGTGCCTAACACTCTGAAAATGTTAGACCATCCACGATGTGGAGACGACTGCAGTGACGATGGAGGCAGACAAGGTAGCATCTATCCTCATATGGAAGATCTGAAGAATTTGGTTTGTGTGGGATAGAGGAACAGCCCCAGGACATTGACAATCTCCCTTAGGTGTGTGTTGGGCAAGGACATCTGATGAGGGACCGTCCACGCCTGGCCAACAACGGTAACTATGTTATTATGGATGGCAAACTGATTGGTTTTCGAATAGGAACCTCTGCCCAGAAATACATGGTAGCATCAAAGTTCGAGAATGAACCGTTGTGACAGTTTGTTAACATTCGTTTTGGCATCTTAATATCGAAGGTATGCAACCCTTTAGCTGTCTGCTTACTGAGATGAACGACTTGAGCATAATAGCACTCCTGCACATACACTTCATTCCCCCATAGGGTCCTTGGTGCACATCCTACTGTGTTTTCCATAACAGTAACTTTTTTAACAGCAGTGCAACATGCAACTGTGGAAATGGCCGACATGAGCTCAAGTACACTTTGATGTAAATGTGTTGAATCACCTCAACGTCACATATTCAAATCGATGGCTTGGTAGAGGTGGACCAGTTCTATGGCCAGCACAGTTGCCAGATGCTATACTTGACTATTTTCTGTGGAGTTGTATGAAGAATATGGTACTCCTCTAACGTCAGCACAGGACCTTATAGCTTGAGTCCACGGAGCGATTGAAAATATTAAGACAGTCACACATATTGGGGCATGTGTATGAGGCTCATCACTGCCGATAGTGACTGTGCAATGACATAGGAGGTACACAGTTTGAAGCCCATTTGTGATGTATACAGCTCGATGTTGGGTTTATTGTCAAAATGTGAACGCACACCCATCTGACACTATGATGCACCAAAGTGTCCAAACAGTGCATTTACGGACAGGACTTCCTATTTGGAAATTGATCAGTTTGTTGTCCCACACAACATACTAAACGTTGTCAGTGTTTATTTGGGACAGCCTGTGTATATGTATATATACACACATATAAGCATGGAAAAGATACATTTAACAAATTAAAATAAACATATGCACCAAGGAATTGAACCCAAGTTCATGTATTCCACTACTTGGCTACTATGCATACAACCAAAACAAAGTGTGCATCCTTGTACTTATTGTATGTATGCAGGGTGGTATTAAATAATATACTATTCTGAGAGCTAGAAGCACGACTGAAAAATTCAATACCATAACTGATGTTGTATCCCTCAACATAGCCCACACACAGCAGTAAGTTGTGTTGGCATAAAGCAGAGTAATATTTTGTTTTGAAATGATGTGTGTTTTAATATTTCAGATGTTATGCTGAAGCACTTGTCAGTGATAACAGTACTGAAGCAATTTTATTCACCAGCGTACTTTCAGAAAAAAACGAGTTGTTAAATGCAAGTCCTGAAGTTGGAGGTGATGTCACCAATAACAAGAACATTATTATGAAGAAGACAGATGATGGTAAAAAACAATATAAGTGTGAACTTTGTGAAAAGATTTGTAGAAGAATGTCAGACTTAAAAACACATATATTGTACCATCATGAAGGTAAAAAACCTTACAAATGTGAAATTTGTGAAAAGAGCTACACAAAAACATCAGATTTAAAAAGACATTTTTTACATCATGAGGGTAAAAGACCATACCAGTGTAAAATTTGTGAAAAGGCCTTTACTGAAATGGCAGCCTTAAAAAGACATAATTTATCTCATGAAGGTAAAAAACCATACAAGTGTGAACTTTGTGATAAGGGGTTTACTCAAACAGCAAACTTAAAGAAGCACTATTTGTATCACCATGATGGTACGAAGCCATACAAATGTGAAGTCTGTGAAAAGAGTTTTACTGAAATGGCCAACCTAAAAAGACACAACTTAAAACATGAGGACATACGGCCATTCACATGTGCAACTTGTGATAAGAGATTCACGCAGTTGTCACACCTGAAAACACACGTTTTAATTCATGAAAAACCATTCAAGTGTGATGTTTGTAATAAAAGTTTTAGTGGCAAGTCGTATTTAGAAAGACACATGTGGCAACATCTGGGTGACAGGCCACACAAATGTGACATTTGTAACAAAGGTTTCAGCCGAATTTCAGATTTAAAAATGCATACTATACAGCATCAAGGTGAAAAGCCACATAAGTGTGACGTTTGTAATAAACGTTTTAGTAGAATTTCATATTTAAAACCACATATGTTGAATCATCAAGGCATAAAGCTGCATAAGTGTGAGCTTTGTGACAAAACCTTTATTTATGCACATAGTTTAAAAAGACATCATCGAAAACATAAAAGTAAAGACCTGTAAATATAAAACTTACGTTTGTTCCAAGGCAAAGTGTACATGAAATACAAATTAATAAAATACAGTGAAAATATGTTTCTTTTTAAAATTAAGATCTTCCAAAACATTGTATTGCTGTTATATTACCTGTGTGTGTGTGCGCGCGTGTGGATGTCCCAGTCCCAGATAAACAGCGACAACACCTAGTATGTTGTGTGGGATGGCAAACTGATAAGTTTTCAACTAGGAACCCCTGTCCAGAAATGCGCGGTTTTGGGGGGCTGGAAAGCATCAAAGTTTGAGAACAAATGGTGACAAGTTGTTATAGGTCGTGAGACAAGATAAGAACAATTCCGCTACCTGCGCAGTGTCCACTCTTCACCTGAAAGACTGAAAGTTGCGCAATCATATATGTGCAGAAGTCATAATGTTTCCATCCATGAAGGAGTGAAGTTCGCTAGCTACATTATATATGTATAGAACTTAGCATTGTATAATGAACAAAGTGATTTGGGTATAACTATGGCTATGTGCCAACAATTACTTTCATCTGAACTGCAATTGTTTCAGCTACACGCTGTTATAGTAATGTTAAGTCATTGGTGCCAAGCTCGCTTGCCTTTGCCCCCCTCTCAGCCGTGGCAGTGAGGGAGGGGTGGAAAGCAGCTTCCCCTATGCAGAATATTTGTTTATGTCTCACCCCACGACCTATAACATTCCTTTTGGTATCTTAATACAGAACCCTTGAACCATCTGTGATGAGTATAATGTGCATGCACTATATTCCTCCATAGAATCCATCCTACTGCGCTATTTGTGCAGTTTCCAGTACAGTAACATTTTAACAGCTGTGGCACACGAACCAGACATGAGCTCCAACACACTTTGATGTAAATGTGCGGAATCACCTCAATTTTCAGGTACAAAACTACACCACTGAAGATTCTTTCAATTGCACTTGCATGGAATACGTCAACATACACAGTGATGTAGACGCAGTTGATATAAACGTCTTAATTGAGAATATGTAAAGTCTAATAGAAGAGATGGCAGAGAGGAATATGCCCTTAGTTGGAAGAAGAGTGTACGGTAAACACTTATCGGGATGATTCTGTCAAAAGTTTAAAAGAACTGCAACAATTTGCCCTATGGCCAAAATACTGGGATAGTAGAAACTAAAAACTTCACTTATCTTAGTAAGGTTGCAAGTTATTTTTTCAAACACTGACTCGAGTTTCAAGTTGACTCCAACTCATTCTCAAAGCTATACAAACAAATTCATTGCCAGAGCTACAATTCATTTTTCTCTGAAAACAAAAAACATAGATACTGATATTTTTGAGACGTAGAACTGGAACTTAAAAATTCAATGCCACAACTAAGTACTTTATATCCCAGGATTAACTTTGCCCACACACGGCTTGTGTGTTTAAAAACACCAACAGTAAGTTTGTTGGCATGAATAAATAAAATAGATACTGATGTTCATTTTAATTACCAATCTCTGAAACCAAAAATCTATAAATACAATCTATAGTTCATAACATGGTTCCTGTTTTTTAAAATAAAATTTTTTTTCCCAAACCATTAAATCTATACTTCCACTCAATTCTTTTAATAATTTAACTTCTGGATTAATTTCATGATTAAATGACCAAAAATTATCTGCCACAGCTGATTTATCAGTTTGTTTATATTTAATATTTCTAAAATGCTCTTTTATTCTGGTTTCTAAATGACGTTTAGTTTTACCAATATAAACCTTATCACAATCTAAACAGCTAAATTGATAAATGCCAGCTTATTTATGATTTGGTATTTTATCTTTTTTAGAAAAATTGAGTGAATTTTGTATATAAAATGCATTTTGAGGGACCAAATTTATTCCATGTTCTTTAAAAATCTTTGTAAATTTTTTATGGGCCCATGGATGGTAAGTAAACTTTTTAAAAATACAATTATCTGGTTTTTTTAGGGTAAAAACTTCTTAAACAGCTTTTTGATACTTAAATTTTTCTGTCTTTTTATGTATAAAAATCTGTATTAAAACCATTTATTACTGATTAAAACTTTTATTTTTTATGTAATTGTCAATGTGAGTAGATTTTCTGTAAATACCAAAATTCAATTTATTGTTATGTCTTAATTTTTATGTCCAAAAATGACAGGCATCCATTATTTTCAGTTTCCAAAGTGAATTGTATAGCTTTATCTTGTAAATTTAAAAGTTTCTCGAGGTTCATCTATCGCCGCTTTCGTGGCGCAGTGTTGGTATTTTCAGCGCGTCCTTGTTTCTTTGGTTGGCAGCACTGGAGAAAGCTCACGCCTACTATAGGAGACGACAGTATGAAGTATTTCATGTGAGGCCGCTGTTCTACAATAGTCCTGTGTGCGTAGTGAACCGATAAATATAGCATGTTTTGTGCTATCATATTTTAAAACAAATTAGAATGCTTCAATGTTATTCTGTGGAGCAGAATAGTGGTCTCCGCCCGTGTATTTCACGACCTAGCACCTTCCATTACATGCAATTGATGTATGCGCGTGGATGACTTCGATGCTACCAACGGTTCAACAGTAAATTCGCAGAAGCCTGTAAATATTTCCAAACACCGGAAATCTCAATTGCGCATAAGCTCTTGCTGTTATTTATACCTCATCGTTTACTGACATTAGCAAGCATAGCAGTAAGTGTATGGTGGAGTTCTTTTTCTTATATAATTATTGTTCTTGTTGTTGCTTGGTAATGCTTTAAGAATAACAGCGCTCTATGCATTCCTGTATCGCCATTAAGGTGGTACACTGTTAGTATTTTCAGAGCGCAGTATGTTTCTCCTGTTGGCGGCGTTCGAGACACTGGACACCACAGAACACTCTATTAGGAAGAACGGAAACTGCGTGTTAAAAATGTGTCAACAAAAGAGCGCTCCAAGTGGGGCAGATTTGAACTAAAGTATGAGAAATCGCGCTCCCGAATGCTCACGTTAACTTTTGTTAATTTGCGTGAGCTTTAATATGCAGCACCCTTAAAACTGCAATCACAATTAGGGAGGCTCATGTGTTAAACTTCACGCGTTAGTGCTATCAATATGGCAGTAGGACATACGATCAGCTGAGACTGACAGGTAGGCAGGTATGAAAAATACTGTACGAGCAACGGGCAACGTGAGCATTCGGGGGCGCGATTTCTCATACTTTAGTTCAAACCTGCCCCACTTGGAGCGCTCCTTTGTTGAGACATTTTTAACACGTAGTTTCCGTTCTTCCTAATAGAGTGTTCTGTTGTTCTTTGTGCTACGAGTTCGGAGCCGTGCTGTTGGAGAATCGGAAAAGACTTTCTTGCTGTTGCAACGAGTGTACAAAGTTACTGTTTACGGAAATAAAAGTGTTTCTTTATCTCGACTACATCTGTCTTCTTTACTTTGCAACCCACCAAAAGTCACACTGGTGTCAGAAGTGGGATCCGTCGAATTGCTTCTAGTCTCGTTACATCGTCGTTAGAAGTTGCAAAGTTAGAACCAAGATGGAGGGAAATTCGGGAACCAGGATGATGGCAATGATGAAAGAATTATTTGCCAAAATGGAAACGAGAAACAACCTCGTTGCCGAGCTGAAAGAGATGAAGACGGCAAGCGACAACCTCGCTGCCGAGCTGAAAGAAGAAATGAAGACGGCAAACGACAACCTCGCTGCTGAACTGAAAGACATGAAGACGACAAACGACAACCTCGCTACAGAAATGAAGACGGCAAACGACAACCTCGCTGCCGAGCTGAAAGAAGAAATGAAGACGGCAAACGACAACCTCGCTGCCGAGCTGAAAGAAGAAACAAAGACGGCAAACGACAACCTCGCTGCCGAGCTGAAAGAAGACATGAAGACGACAAACGACAACCTCGCTACAGAAATGAAGACGGCAAACGACAACCTCGCTGCCGAGCTGAAAGAAGAAATGAAGACGGCAAACGACAACCTCGCTGCTGAACTGAAAGACATGAAGACGACAAACGACAACCTCGCTACAGAAATGAAGACGGCAAACGACAACCTCGCTGCCGAGCTGAAAGAAGAAATGAAGACGGCAAACGACAACCTCGCTGCCGAGCTGAAAGAAGAAACAAAGACGGCAAACGACAACCTCGCTGCCGAGCCGAAAGAAGACATGAAGACGACAAACGACAACCTCGCTACAGAAATGAAGACGGCAAACGACAACCTCGCTGCCGAGCTGAAAGAAGAAATGAAGACGGCAAACGACAACCTCGCTGCTGAGCTGAAAGACATGAAGACGACAAACGACAACCTCGCTACAGAAAAGAAGACGGCAAACGACAACCTCGCTGCCGAGCTGAAAGAGATGAAGACGGAGCTATCGGCGAAAATTGACGAGCAACTGGCTGGCGTGAGGAAGGATGTGAAAGAGCTCGGTGGAAAGATGGAGGACCTCGGCCAACGCGTTGACGCCTTGGAGAATGTCGGGGAACGGCTTAGCGTTCTCGAAGACAGGGTCGACGGTAGCGCCAAGGAGCTAAATGCAATGGTGGAAGGGATGCTTAGTGAAAAGCTCAAGAACTACAAGGCCGAGGCTCCAGCACGCGACACAACATCGACGCGCGTCAAACCACCGAAGTACGATGGCACGTCAACGTTTGAGGTCTTCCGCCGTCAATTCGACACAGTGGTCAAGCACAACAAATGGTCGCCAGAAGAAGAGGCCGCGCAGCTGATAGCCAGCCTCCAGGGACGAGCCGCAGAGGTGCTGAACGCAGTTCAGACAGCGGCGGCGCCCAAGGACATCTGGGAGGTCCTGGAGAACCGCTTAGCCGCAGCCTACCGCAGCCAACTGAAATCTAGGATGCAACTGCCAGTGGAGACGCTGGCAGTCGAACAGCTGGCCAGCAAAGCCTTGGTCGACCTTCCCTCCGAATTCGTATCCCGAGAAGCCGCCTATACCTTCGTCGACGGGGTACGCGATGCCGAGATACGTCAGCGCCTGATGCTCGGCGACTACAAGACCATCCACGAGCCACTAACGGCCGCATTAAGGATGGAAGCGGCCAAAGTGACGGCTACCCTGACCTCGAAGACAAGGAGTGTCCGCTACGATGAAGACCGCAGACCAGGCCAGGGACGCCGACGAAGACCAGGTGGCGTGTGTTGGGGGTGTGGCCAGCCGGGACACCTGATGAGAGACTGCCGGCACCAAGAAGAGAAGCCGGAAAACGAGTAATGACCGGCGTGGCGAGGGGCACGTCGGCGCCGTCACCATCCCCTCGAGTGACACTGCGCGCCATCAGCCGACGGATGGATGACAGTCTCATCGTGGACGGTTGGGTGAGAGGGAAGCCGTGTCGCGTGCTTTTTGACACTGGAGCAGCCGTGACGGTCATCAGACCTGATGTAGCCAGAGGCTTGCCGTCGAGAAAACCGAGCCGACCGTACCAACTAGTGACGGCATCGGGTGACACCTTGCCTGTGGAGAGGGAGGCCCTGCTGAAGTTGACCTTGGGGCAAAGTGTCTTGCGTTTGTGGGCGTTCGTCGTGGAGGTGGCTGAGGAGGTGATACTGGGACTGGATGCCCTCAGGAGCCACGAGGCGACGGTCGACATCGGCAAGAAGGTTCTGCGGCTTAAGGGAGAGGAAGTAATGCTCCGGCACCCCGAAGAACCCTTGGAATCTGCAGGGTCATTCTCAGGGAAGACGTAGTTGTCCCCGCGAGAAGCGAGATGGCAGTGACGGCGCGACTGGAAGGCCAGCGCAAGAAGAACATGCTGCTGGACCGGAAGACGCATGTGCACGGGCTCTGTGTAGCCGGGACATTGTTGCCGTGCCGAGAGGAGGTGCCGGTGAGACTGCTCAACCCAACAGACACCGATCACGACGTCCAGGCTGGGACGGAGTTGGGGACGTGCGAGCCCGTGGTCAGCGTAACACCAATAGACAAGACCCAGGAGCCGGTGCTGACGCAACACCTGGGGCCCCGGCTGGAAGAATTACTGGAGAGGGCGGCCGACCACCTGACCGCTGAACAGAGAGAGAAGGTCCAACAACTGCTGAGACGATATCAACGCGTCTTCAGCCAAGGTAGCAGCGATTACGGCCGCACGGACCGAGTGCTTCACCACATCGACACCGGAGACGCCCGGCCTATTCGGCAACTACCTAGACGCGTTCCGTTGGCTAAACAAGCGGCAGTACGAGACATGCTGGAGTACATGAGAACCAAGGGAGTGATCGAAGAGTCTGACAGTCCTTGGTGTTCCCCTGTAGTTCTGGTGAAGAAGAAGAATGGCGAGCTACGCTTCTGCGTAGATTACAGGAAGCTGAACGCTGTCACCAGGAAGGACTGCTTCCCCTTACCCCGGATTGACGACACCCTGGACACGCTTGCTGGTGCGCAGTGGTTCTCAACCCTGGACCTGAAATCGGGTTACTGGCAGGTGGCTCTAGACCCGAGAGACAAGGAGAAGACCGCATTCTCGACAGGCCAAGGGCTTTGGCAGTTCACAGTTATGCCCTTTGGTCTCTGCAACGCACCAGCTACCCTCCAACGCCTCATGGAGTCAGGAATGAGAGGATTGACTTATGACGCCTGCCTGTTATACCTGGACGACATCATCATGGTCGGCAAGACATTCGAAGACCATCTTGACAAACTGAGCAAGGTGCTGCAGAGACTGCAGGCGACCGGCTTGAAGCTGAACGCCAAGAAGTGCCAGCTCTTCCGCAGGGAAGTCAACTACTTGGGCCACATAGTCTCACCAACCGGAGTGGCCACGGATCCGGAGAAGACAGGCCGTGAGAGATTGGCCTCGCCCAAAGGATAGGCGAGAACTGCGCAGTTTCCTTGGATTGTGCAGTTATTACCGCCGTTTCATAAAGGGTTTCTCCAGCATCGCCAAACCCCTCACTCGCTTGACGGAAGAACATCGACCTTATGTGTGGACGGAGGACGCCGAAGGCGCTTTCCGGCAGCACAAGAGGACGCTCTGCAGTGCTCCTATTTTGGGATTCCCACAACCAGACGACGCCTTCATTGTGGACACCGAAGCCAGCGACCATTGCATTGGAGGCGCCCTATCCCAAGTCCAGAACGGCCACGAGCGGGTGATAGCCTACTACAGCAAGACGTTGTCCAAGGCAGAGAAGAACTACTGTGTCACCCGACGAGAGCTACTGGCGGTAGTGAAGACCTTGGAGCACTTCCACAAGTACCTGTACGGTCAGCCATTCCTCCTGAGGACAGACCACTCCGCCCTAACCTGGCTACTTAGCTTTAGATACCTGGAGGGCCAGACAGCCCGTTGGGTCCAGAGGTTGCAGGAGTACGACTTCACCTCCGAACATCGCAGAGGGAAGAGCCACGGCAACGCAGACGCCATGTCTCGAAGACCCTGCCTAGAAGAGTGCGGCCAATGCGCAAGAGTGGAAGAGAAGGAGCGTACCGCAGCTGTCAGAGTGGTCACGGCAGTGCCTGCGGACGGATGGGATAGCGCGGGCCTGAGGAGGGAGCAGCTGGCGGACGCCGACTTGGGGCCACTCTTGAGAGAAGTGCAGGCAGGGACAAGACCAACCTGGGAGGACATCGCACCCAGAAGCGCTACATACAAGTCGTGCTGGGCCCAATGGGACTCGTTGAAGACCAAAGAGGGCGTGTTGTTCCGGGTATGGGAATCACCTGATGGGAAGACCCAGAAAGAGCAGTTGGTACTTCCCCGAAGTAGGGTCCGGGAAGTCTTGGAGGAAGTGCACGCCGGTACCTCGGGTGGACACCTAGGAGCAAACCGGACGATCGACAAACTCCGACAGCGCTGCTACTGGCTGAGGCTCCGAGCAGACGCTGAGAACAGGTGTCGTCAATGTCACGTGTGCGCGGCGAGTCGCGGCCCCCAGACTAGGAGCCGGGGTCGCATGCAGCAGTACAACGTCGGAGCGCCCTTCGAACGCATCGCCGTCGACATAGCTGGACCATTCCCAGTGTCCGATCGAGGCAACAAGTACCTGATGGTAGCTGTGGACTACTTCACCAAGTGGCCGGAGGTGTATGCCATCGCGAACCAAGAGGCGAAGACAATTACAGACTGCCTCGTGGAACAGCTGTTTTGCCGTTTTGGGGTACCGTTAGAGCTCCACAGCGACCAGGGCACCAATTTTGAGTCGCACCTAATGAAGGAGGCATTGGAAAGACTTGGGATGAACAAGATCCGCACAACACCCCTACATCCACAGTCGGACGGCATGGTCGAGAGATACATCAAGACCCTAGAGGAGCACCTGAGGAAGGTCGTGGCCAGCCATCAGCGAGACTGGGACCTCAAGGTACCACTGTTCTTGCTGGCCTACCGTTCGTCGACACACGACACTACCGGGATGACACCAACAAGCCTAATGTTCGCCGAGAGCTACGCCTCCCTTGTGACCTGGCTTTTGGGAACCCCCCGGAAGCGAAACAGCCGGCAACCGAGTATGTGGAGAGTGTAGTAGACCATCTCCACGACATGCACGAGATGGCTCGTCAGAACATCGAGATGGCGAGCGACCGCATGAAACCCGGTACGACAGGCAAGCCAACAGCCGAGGATTCCAGCAAGGTGACATGGCCTGGTTGTACCGCCCTACCCGGACCAAGGGACGCTGCCCAAAACTTCAACAACCGTGACAAGGACCGTACCGAGTGGTAAAGAGGATTAACGACGTAGTCTACCGCATCCAGAAGGTGCCCCGAGGGAAGATGTTAGTGGTACACCTGGATCGTCTGGCCCGTTACGATGGTGCTGTTCGGGACGACCAGCCTTGAGGAGGGAACAGTGTCGCCCAGCGCATTATTGTCGGCACTACCGCAAAGGAGTCGAAGGAAAGAGACAGAGAATGGCCGCATTGTTGGGGCGCTTGCCGAAAGAGAGAAAAGGATAGAGACTTAGAGAATCATCTGCTTTGTATTTCACCGCAATAACTGAGCTTTCCCGAAGTTTCCAGAATAGTGCTTGGGAGATATAAATAGCGGTAAAGTGTGAGAAGGGACAGTTCTTTGTGTTACGAGTTCGGAAATAAAAGTGTTTCTTTATCTCGACTACATCTGTCTTCTTTACTTTGCAATCCACCAAAAGTCACAATATGCAATTGCTGCTACGCATGGATGACGATGTTGCCAACGGTGCAACCGGGAAATACGCAGAAGCAGGTGAATGTTGCCAAACACAGGAAATATCAATAGCGAATTGACTTGTGTTCGTGGAGTAGAGTGTTTAATTTAAGGGCCCGTCAATAAGGTAATTTGGGCCCCTTGTGTTCCTATTCCTTCTTCATAATCATTAATCGACATAACATGAATAGTGGAAAAAAAGTATGTGTTAGTTCATGTTCTGCTTATTAAGGTATAATTATTATTTTTATTAGTTCGTAATGCTTTAAAAATAAACTGCTTATGCATTTGTGTATCACCACTTTCGTGAGGCGGTGTTGGTATTTTCAGCGCGTTCATTTTTCTTAGGTTGGCGGTGCTGTAAGCAGCCTGGCCACGTCGTCGCCCTATGTATCAGGTGATAGTCGTGATGTGGAGGCTGCTATTTTTTTTTTCAAGGGTATTTAAGGGCTAATATTACCTTGGGTTTATCTCACCCAGGGCAAATTGACCCTATGGCTGTTTCAGGGGTGTACCCTCTTCAGCCGCGGGTTAGTTTTTTGTGGTATTGCTATTGGCAGCCATGAATATTTAATTGTACGATATTTGGACATGCACAGTGGCATCTAGTGTGTGCGTCTAGAAGTAATGAACACATGTGATGACACCCGAAACATTTTGTTTAGATGTTTAATGTATTGTATCTACTTGACACTTGTTGATACAGGATATGTTGTTACACGGCTCGAGGTATTGAATTAAAACAGTGCTCTGAAAATAACGAATGCCAGACCAATATATAACTAGATAGGGGTTTATGTTTTTACAGGTGTGACATATCTGCACTTAACCTAATTTGTTACTTGTTGAATGTTCCTGCCAAAACGTATGCCAAGGCTACGGAACATCAGTTTGGCAACGTATATTGGAAATAAATATACTAGAATTGCGACTAAATATGCATGGCATAGGAAGCGTTTGTTCCAATTGCCTATGTAGGTCAGACAGTTTTTCGTGACAAATACTTGTGTTTGCAAATCCTGGATAAATGCAAAATTATCTTTTGTTAATAAATAGGATAAAGATTGCGTATACGGGTCAAAAACTCATTCGTGAGATACACCTACGTTAGGAGTCTTGTGTAGATGCAAAACCATCCTAAGTGAATAAGTTGTGACTTAACATGGACCCACCTTCCCTTTTAAAGTGACTCCACTAACATAGCGGAGACTAGCATTCGAGTGAAATCTGGTACTTTGGCTATTGTTTTTTGGGGGCATTCTTTAGTATTCTGGCACAATTTGGCACATTCTGAAAATGTTTCACTCACTGTAGTAAGACAAATGGAAGCCCAATACCTTGTTAAGTACTTAGAGAGTTAGGTAATGACACTGTAGGTACTTATTTACCACATAGTATGATTGTGCACGTATCAAGTGAAGGGAATGATGGTACATACATATGTAACAGAACAGCATTACCAACTGAGCCTAAATGTGACACTCAGAGTAGTGTGTAGCTTCTAAAGGCATAAAATGCTTATAGCATGAAATATGGCCTACTTAATAAGTCTACTGTAAATAGTGTGGTTATTTCAGGTAAATTAATATGAAGGATTATCATTTATGCTATAATTACAGTGCTCAGCATTATGCTTGGTTGCTTTTTAGTTTTTTCTCTACTGCTAAGTACAAGAAGTGTTGTATTCCACCCAAAAATTCTATGTGTAGATTTCACCTAAAATATATGTTTAGAGGCCCCTGAATCCAAAAAGAGCATTTTTAGAAAAAGGTCTGTGTGTGTCTGTCAGTCTGTGGACAGCAAAACTGAAAGACAAAAAGTAGCTTAAAAACCAAAGTTGGTATTTAAGTTTAATGCCTTTCAGGGATGTCACACAAAGATTTTGAAGAAATAAGCCCTACCGTAAACTACACTTTAAATGGAAAAGTTTTCTAAAATTTGGATTTTCTTGAAAATGGCTGTAACCATTTTAATTAAAATGCCATATGTTTGAGATGTTTTTATGACAAATGAAATGTATATCTTTAATTTTCTCGTTATAGCCCCTGTAGTTGTATTTACTCTGGATGACTTTTGCCTAACTGGTAAACCGTAAGAGATAGACCAAATCATAGTATAGAAAAAATATAGATCTTGCTAAAATACACAAGTTATGTCTCAATAAATTTTCTTGCTGGGTGAACCATTTCGGAGATATTCCTTGTTATGTGTGTGAGTTTCGGAAAACTAAAAAGTTTCATGAAATGGAACATTGTTCATTTTTTTTATATTTTAAGTGTGCAAAGAGAACAGAATCTGAAAGCTTTAAACGGTTTGACTATCACTGAAAGCCTACTGTATCCCCATATTACCCTTGTACCTACAAGGAAGTGAGCAATAATGTAATTTGTACAGATGTTGATCTTAACTAACATGAACATATTTGGTTAGTACGAGAGTAGAGAAAGTCATGTGAGTGGAACACATCAGATTTTTTGTGTTGAATGAGGAATGTAATGCATAGGTGAGATATCACAGTTATTGTTTACATCAGCTCATCTATTCCCTATTAACGTGATGCAATCTGCGAAACCTGCACAAGCATGTAAATGTTGTTGTTAAATTATTATTATTAATTATTGTTATTATTAGTATTATTATTATTATTATTATTATTATTATTATTATTAGTATTATTATTATTAGCAGCAGTATTAGTATTACCACAGGAGCAGTTGGAGTGACTAGTTCTGTTGTATACCTACATGACTACATTTGTATACATTGTCTGACCTGGTCTGGGTGGCTCAGTTGGTTAGACGCTGGCCTACTGATCCCAAGGTCGCGGGTTCAAGCCCGGCCCAGACCGATGGTTTTTAAGTGTGCTTAAAAACGACAGCTCCATGTCATTAGATTTACTGGCATGTAAAAGAACTCCTGCGGGACAAAATTCCGGCACACCGGCGACGCTGATGTGATCCTGGCAATTGACAGCGTCGTTAAACAACAAAATAATTTTTTTTTTAATTATGTCTGACCATGCCAGTTTGTAACGTACAAAGCAGGCACTGCACTGCAATAAGTCAAGTAATTAACTTCTTAAGTCCCTTTCCTAATCCTCAAGTTGCCCATACTGCACTGAGCTGACTCGAGCATTTTCAGCTTTGAAATTATCACTCTGTTTACACTAAGGTACCTTGGTTTTATGGAGGATACCAAATTCAATGAAAACATCTTTATCCATTGAAATATTGCTGCTTTGGTGATGAAGTGTTGGTATTTTCAGTTTGTTCATGTTGGGCTCGATGGAATGCTCTAGGCACACAGGCCTCTATAGCAGACGACAATGTGAAGTACGTCACAGAGGCCGCTATTCTACACGATAACGCACATCTCTATCAAACGAGAACTGTCACACCATGTATCGGCAACACAAGTTGTAACGAAAGTAAATGAGGTTCCACTGCAGTAATGTGTCTTATAGTACATAGCGAGTGACTGGAGTGTATTTGAGTAAGTATGCACACTTCCACAGCCTTCGTCCATTACTTCTTTTTTGGCTTTTAGTACAGCTGACATCCTGCTGGCCTTTTTAAACATGCCAACGCTTCACCATAAACTGTGTTAGGGTTCTTCAGTGAGCGACTGCAGTTTACAGTGAAACGTCAACATGATCCATAAAGCCAACAGGACGCGGCCCATACCAGAACTAAGAGTGCGTTTGGAGTATTTGTTACTTAAACATGCATAAGTTCATTTAGTTTGTGATTGATATATGAAAACAGTTAGGAGAGTTAACAGTAATTCACACTGAGGATATAGTATATATATGTTTATATTCCCTGCACAATGCTGGATCGTTGGGTGTCAGATTGATGGGGTATTGATGTTAGATGATAGTTGGTTTAGCCTTCTTAATAAGCTTACACTAACCTTCACACACAGTGTCACCTGGATAAAACACTATCGTTTACACCGCATACAGACAAATTAGCGTTAAAAATAAGTAAAAATGTATTTCTTCTTAAGTGTCTAAAGAACTATCTCCCAGCAGCAACTAATAGGATAATTTATTTCTCTCTCATTCAGTCACACATATCATATGGTATAGAAACATGGGGCAATACTTCAAAATTAAACCAAAATAGAATATTTACTTTACAGAAAAGAGCAATCAGATATATTTCAAACTTAAAAACGCAAGACTCATATAGAGAAGCTTTCCGTCAGCATAAAATAATGATGCTACCTAGCCTGTATATTTATAAAACTATACTATACATGATAAAATACAAATTTCCGATGCAAACAAATTCAGACATACATGACCACAACACAAGAAATAAGAATGATCTGTCTATTACAATGCACAGACTGAGTAAGTTTGAAAAGCTGCCTAGTTATGCTGGTGCAAAATTCTACAATAGACTGCCAGCAGAAATTAAAAGGTGTGAAAAATACACTAAATTCAAATCTGCCTTACAAACTTATTTAGTTAATAATGTGTTCTATTCATTAGAGGAATTTTTAAATTGGTTAAAAGTTCAGCAATCAAAAGTCAATGTTATATACTTATTTTGTAATCTGTTAATAGTTCATTGTGCATAGTCTCTACTACTTGGTTAATAAGTTCTTTGTATATTATTATTATTATTATTATTATTATTATTATTATTATTATTATTATTATTATTATTATTATTATTATTATTATTATTATTATTATTATTATTATTATTATTATTATTATTATTATTATTATTATTATTATTATTATTATTATTATTATTATTATTATTATTATTATTATTATTATTATTATTATTATTATTATTATTATTATTATTATTATTATTATTATTATTATTATTATTATTATTATTATTATTATTATTATTATTATTATTATTATTATTATTATTATTATTATTATTATTATTATTATTATTATTATTATTATTATTATTATTATTATTATTATTATTATTATTATTATTATTATTATTATTATTATTATTATTATTATTATTATTATTATTATTATTATTATTATTATTATTATTATTATTATTATTATTATTATTATTATTATTATTATTATTATTATTATTATTATTATTATTATTATTATTATTATTATTATTATTATTATTATTATTATTATTATTATTATTATTATTATTATTATTATTATTATTATTATTATTATTATTATTATTATTATTATTATTATTATTATTATTATTATTATTATTATTATTATTATTATTATTATTATTATTATTATTATTATTATTATTATTATTATTATTATTATTATTATTATTATTATTATTATTATTATTATTATTATTATTATTATTATTATTATTATTATTATTATTATTATTATTATTATTATTATTATTATTATTATTATTATTATTATTATTATTATTATTATTATTATTATTATTATTAATGTTTTGTTATTTTGTCTTTTGCTGCTTATATGTACTTGTTTACCTTGGACTGAATTCAATCGTGTATTACACCATATTGAATTGCTTTCCTTCATTCAGAAGCTGAAAACTGCTGTTGTCAAAAGCAACTAGTTATTCAAATAATAAACACAATGTATATTATGTCTCACTGTAGATGGATTCATTTTATTATGTAGCGGCGCTGTGGCCGAGCGGTTAGCGCGCTCGCCTACCACCTAGGTGGCCCGGGTTCGATCCCAGGGACCTGCATGTGGTATTCGTGGTGGACGAAGCGGCGTCAGGGCGGGTTTTCTCCGGGTGCTCCAGTTTCTCCCGCCATCTCATTCCACCGGTGCTCCATCTTCATTTCATGTATCATCACTGTCACCGCCTGCGGTGCCGTAGTAGTAAAAGCGGGCGTTAAACACTACAATAACAGATTCATTTTATTGTTAAACATTGTGTGATAAAACTAGCATGCAAAACTACAAAATGTTGCATTTCCAAGTTCTTCATATTGTAAGTAATTATAATAATATTGTATTGGAGGAAGCAAACTCTTGTAGAATGTGATGGATCAATTGCTATAATGTCTTCCTTCTTCTTATGAATGCAAATCAGAATCGGTTCATCTGCTGTGATAAATTCTGTTATTTTCTCATAATGAAGTGTTGCTAAGCAAAAAATGTTTGTTTTTTAATTGGTTAGTTGAAAACATTTGCCCTTTGTAAATTTTAGAACGGTTGGTTATTTATATGAAAATAATGTTACTAATATGTTGGCAGCTTTGCTGGTGGGTGTTGGCGTGTGATGCCAGAAGGTGGTTTCAGTGTCGGAGAGATTGGGCCAGCATACTAAGGAATGTCCTGGTTATAACTACAGTGATGTGTGGGGAATGCTCCCATCATGTCTCGTCGGATGGAATGCAGGTAATGTATGTATGTCTATTATGTTACAGCTTTACTTCTTTATTTCAAGTATATATGAAGTCTATTTTATTATTTCAAAGCCCAATTGGTTATGAAACCAGAAGCACAGCATACATTACAGATATTTAATTTGCAACATTTAGCTATACTCACATGCTACTTGTCACACGGATATAGACATTTTTCATAGTGTGTTACCAACTTCCCAACCCCATCACCATAGAAGACAGCCACTTCAGTTACGATGATATACAGAGTTGACTTTCAAAATTTGGGAAACGAATCACTCAATTGTGAAACTGTGATTTTTTTGAAATGTCTGATCTACTCGGTAAACAAGATGATCAGTTGATGATCTTCCCTTACTGCATGTATCATGAACATCTTACGTCTCTGCACTATTGCTGTTATTTATGAAAGTTTCACCACTCACTTTACACATTCATCGATGCTGCATTGCACCTCTGTGCACACTTTGGGCATGTTTATGTGCTCAGAAGTGACAAGTGCGATGTGACATAACCAACGTGACACTGTGCAACAAAAAAAAATTTATTTATACATAAATTGTGTATTTTAGCAAGATTTACATTTTTGGTATGGGGTGTAAGGGGTAATGAGCGCCTCCTATAGCCTCTCCTACCCAATTCCCATCCTCATCCTGCCCGTGGTGCACCCTGCTTTTAACAGATGAGGCTCTGGGGACCGAACCACAGTGGTATAACTGTTTCATCTAAAATGGAGGAAATGCCATTTACATATGTGCTGGCCTATCACAGCACAACAGCGTCCCTCAGAGGCACATGAGGGGAAGGTCGGTGGATCTAAATACCACCTATTTAGTCCTCCCGGCTAGGTCCGATGGACCCGTTGACCAACGATAGGTGTGGTCCTCCTTGCAAAATGGGGGTTTAAGTCAGGTGATGTAACTGCCACATTGTAAAACTGGTGCCCGTTAAGAAAACAGTTACATGAAAGCCACATACATGAGTATGAGTCCTAAAGATAAATACAATTCAAAAGTATTGGAAAGCATGAATGCTAATGGCTTCATTGCCAGATGCAAGGCACTAGAAAACAACAACATTTTTGGTATAGTAAGAGTTGGCCTATTTCTTACGATTTACCAGTTATGCAAAAGTCATCCAGAGTAAACAGGAGTACATAAGCTATGGCCAGAAAATTCAAATATACATTTCGTTTACCGTAAAAATATATCTTAAGTATGTGGCATTTTAATCAAAATCCTTAGAGCCATTTTTGAGCAAGCAAAAATTATTGAAAAATGTTCCATGTCAAGGGTAGTTTAGGGTGAAGGAATTTTCTTCAAAATCTTCATGTTGCATTCTTGAATCTTAAATACTAACTTTGGTTTCTAAGCAACTTTTTGTTTTTGAGTTAGGCTGTCCACAGCCTCACACACAGACCTTACATAGCAGAGAAAGTAAAAATAGCCCTTATACGTGTATAACTACATACATATGGTACTGTTTTTATTAAATAAGTCTTCACCTAGCAGCGGGAATATAGCAGCAGGAATAATGTTTTTACTGAAAGGTGGAAAGTTTGTTATAACAGACGCTACTCTTATCTACGGGGTCGATGGATACAGAATGGAATGCACAAATCAACGTTCCTTTATCACAACATATTTATTCGTTCATCTACACTTTCAGCACCATACCAATTAGTTAACAACTTTCAAAATTCGATGGAATCTACACTGGTTAAAAGTTTGGGTGTAATTTACATGTTCACACGCTATCAGCAAATATACGTCCTTTCACCTTGAGCGTACAGACGCTAATGAAAAGAGTGCTTGGCGTCTCCATGACGCAACACCGCCATTCTTATGTATTCATCCGCGCAACAGTTCTCATTGGTTGAACTCAAAGTGACGAGAAGACATTGGATCTTGAATATTGAAAAAAATAAGTCCCTGATACACTCAAATTAAAAGAATTAGAAATTTACACACTCTTACAAAAATATTTACATGAACAATTTTCTATTAGTCAATATTCTGTCTCATATGCCCCTTGTTTTGTTTTTCAAGTTGTCACCTTATTTACAATCTTGAAACACAATACAATACTTCTCCCTACTCCTATGATTCAATCACTTTGTACAATATTTTTTTTTTTTTTTTAGTCTTCTTCACTGTTTGTCTTTGTCCTTCGTTTTGACATGATACAGCATGTCTTTATAAATTTCACATATTCGATTACTACACAATGCATTCAGTTATTATACAATACATATCCAGTTATTGTACAACACATTTAGTTATTACACAACATGTCCAATTATTACACAATACATATTCAGTCATTGTACAATATACCCAGTTATCATATCACATATGTTGTTATTATACAATACACCTTCAGTCATTATACAATACATATTCAGTTATTGTACAACACATTTGATTACCACACAACATGTCCAATTATTACACAATACATATTCAGTTATTGTACAACACATTTAATTACTATACAACATGTCCAATTATTACACAATACATATTCAGTTATTGCACAATATATCCTGCTATCATATCACATATGTGTTTTGTTATTATGCAATACATATTCAGTTATTACACAATACACATTCAGTTTTGGCATAACGCATTTAGTTATTACTCAACATATTCAGTTATTACACAATATATCCAGTTATCATACAATACATATTCAGTTATTGTACATTTGACATTGACACAAATATAATTTAAGTGTTTCATGTGGTTTTTGACTTGTATTCATTGCTATGAGGAGAGAAAAACAGGATACTAATTTTGAGCTAATGGTTATGATCATATTTATGGCAATACTTTATTCAGTTCTTTGCCTTCTTTGTCTTATAAGCTTATGTATAGGCAGGTCGTTGAGTCGGTTCTTAAACTCTGATGTTACTTATGATACTAATTTTCTTAATTGGGTTATTATTCATTGTTGTTTGGTTCAACATTTCTTCGAGCTTAGCATTGGCTATATTCATCCTAATTCATGGGCATTGTTTTTCTGGTTATGGTTTTCCTCATTTCACTAATTGTCATTTCTTTATCTCTTATTTCTATAAGAGGAAACTTCTATACTTACAATTATTCTGTAATTGTATTATTTTTCTTCTCAATTTGCCCTCGACATCTTTGTGTCGAAATATTATATCTTTTTCATCATAATTGATTCATTTTTATTTTTGTCCCTGACATCCTTATGTCAAAAACATATTATCTTCCGTCGCTATGATTCATTTATTTAATGACAATCAGTGTCCTCGTCTGTTTTTGTTGACAATGCTCTTTGTGGTCGATATAGCCAATGACTATGTTGATTTTCTTCCTTGTTGTAATTCCTAATCTGAACATAATTTTCTATAAGTAACCCATTAAAAATTATCTTTTTTCATCTCTACTACCCCTGCCTTACACATTCGTTGGCAAAGACTATTTGGTCCTTTCTTTGTATGGCTTCAATTTATTTTTATGGTATCTTCCTACCAACTTGCCATTTGTATTCTGTAGCTCATACGTGTGGTCACCCAGCTGTTTTGTTATGACCAGTGGTCCAGTATACAATAGCTCCATCTTTCCAGATCTCTTCTCAGATGCCTTGGATGCTTTGTGGCTTTTTAAGAGCACCTTTTCTCCATTTTGTGGGGACCATTTCCTGACGAATCTTTTCACCTTGTTTCTCCCTTTTTCAGCCTTCTGCTGTAATCTTCTGAATGCCAATTGACATTTTTCCTTCTCTGATAATTCTCTTTGGGCAGCCATCGTAGTGTCAATGTCAATTGCTAATTTTCTTGGTTTCGTGTTGGTCATCAGCTCGATAGGGGCGAACTTGGTCGTGGGGTTCACCGAATGGTTAATCACCTCCTCTATATATCCGCATTTTTCCGTCCAGGAAGTGTGGTCTCTGTGGCAGAGTAAACGAAAATAAATACTTATATCCCTCATGATTCTCTCAGTCGGGTTTCCCTGGGGATAATATGCTGAGGAATAGTACAATTTTATTCCTAATGTTTGTAAGGTGTTCTGAAACAACTTGCTCTTATGCATGGTTGCATTGTCCGATAAAATACATTTTATCCTCCCATATTTTGGGATGTAGTCCTTGACGATTTTATCTAAGCATGTTCTGCTTTTGATGTTCTTAATGGGGTATATTTTGGTGAATTTTGTGAAAACATCAAACATGACAAATATGTATCTGTTTCCATCTTTACCCCTTGGTAGCTCTCCATGCTCGTCAATACACACCAATGCATTTTTCTCGTTCCTCACGATGGATTGTGGGATGACATCGTACTTTACATTAATTGGCTTGGCCTTTTGGCATAGGTCGCATGAGGAAATTAACTTCCTGACCTTCTTGCCAAGATGTTTGATGTACAATACCTCCTCGATGGCAAGCATTGTTCTCTCAGTACCAGAGTGAAGCATCGAGTGGTGGAATGCCAAAATGACCCTGTCCTGTAAGGAATTTGGTACCATCATTTTCCATTTCCTTACGTCGCGACCATGCAATTTAAATAGGATGTTCCTAAATTTGCCTATCTTGGCATCCAATCTTGGTATTATGTCTGGAGCCTTGTCGAATAGCCTCTTCAATTCAGGGTCTTCTTGTTGTAGCTTTGCTATGTTCTTGAAGTCTTGCAAGATCTCGTTGCTTTCTTTGCTATTTATCTGCATGATTTTAATCTCATGGTGCGGACTGTATATCGTCTCGGGTATGTGACTCTCCGACCTTAATCTTGACAATAAGTCACTGAAGATGTTCTCCTTCCCCGGGATATGTTTGACCTCTATGTCGTGTGACATTATCTCATGTATGTACCTTGAGATTTTGGAGTTGGTTAGCTTGCATTTTTGAATGAAGGACAGGCTTACGTGATCTGTATATATAATTATTTTATAAAGATATATGTATTGTCTGAACTTTTGCAACGCAAAATGGATTGCACCTATTTCCAATTCGGTTATGCAGGCATTGGCTTCTATCTTGTTTAAAAATCTAGAAGCTGTGGCAATCACATGTTTGTTGCCATCTGCATCTTCTTGTGCTAATATTGCTCCATATGAGTGTGCACTAGCATCAGTGTATACTAGAAAAGGTGAATTCGGATCCGGTCTTTCCAGGAGAACACTGTGCTTGAAAAGTTCTTTGATGTTCTCAAAGGCCACCTGGTGTTCAGCATTCCATTCCCACTTAGTATCTTTTTTCAACAGTGCTCTAAGGGGTACCAATTCCTTAGCGTAGTTGACCACGAATTTTGATTGGTACTGTAAAATGCCCAGAAACCTTCTCAACTGTTTTAAGTTACGTGGGGGTGGTATATGCTCTATGGCCTTGACCCTCTCCGGATTAGGTTGTATACCATCAGGTGTTATGATGTGGCCTAGAAATTCAGCCTCTTTGACGAAAAATTCACACTTTTCTAAATTTAGGGTCATGTTGCTTTCCTGGAACCTGGATAATACATAATCTATGTGATGTAAGTGCGACTCGGGATTCTTGCTGTATATAAAAAAATCGTCGACATATTGCGTCACAAAAGTCTCGATGGTATCCCCAAAAACTTTGTCTAGAGCCCTCAATAGTGCACTGCTACTGGTCGATAGTCCAAAGGCACATTTTAAAAAATGGTATACCTTTCCTTTGTGCAAGAAACAGGTATATTTCCTGACATCTGGATGAAGAGGAATTTGCCAGAATGATGCTGTCAAGTCGAGACTTGTGAAATGTTGACCTCCCTTCAATTTCGATATTAGTTGGTCTACCCCCTCAGGCCTGTAATGATCCGGCAAGGTATGTGTATTTATCTTCCTTGCGTCGATGGTCATCCTCAATTTTCCCCCTTTCTTATGGACCCATACTACTGGATTCACATAACATGAGTCCGACGGCTCTATTATTCCGTCCGCTAACATTTTCTGGATCACTCTGTCAGCTTCCTCCCTGATGGAGTTGGGGATGGGCCTGGATTTATGTGAATAGGGGGTAATATCTGTTACTGTAAAAGTATGTACGTACTTGTTACACGTACCTGGCTTTTTATTGAAAACTTTCCTGTTTTTAACCAATATTTTCCTAAGTTGGTTTCTTTCCTCTTCAGAGATGCCATGTGCCCCCCAGACCTTCTCATCGATTAGCTGTAACATCGATTCTTCTCCATCTGTTGGTAGTGGTTCAGGTTGGTAGTTGTCCCAGGCAACATACTCGTCTTCTGTGCAGATCCAATGGCTGCAAACGTTAGTTTCCTCCTCGCTCGTCCAACCTGCTTTCTTCTTATTTACCCTTAGGTCTACCAACCTATTCTCGTGGACATTGATGTTCTCCACAAAGAATTGTTCATCCGGATGGATCCCTGTCTGGTCTGGTTCCTCCTGGCATGTTTCTTCTTCCAGGAACTTCGCAGTGCATTCTGAGGCTCCTTCCTTAATAATAAATTCATGTAGGTCATAGTTAATTACCGACCTCCAAAGGTTAAGCAAATCACTGCCAATGATTAGGGTAGCTGTTAGTCTAGGTATTACTAGGGCAATAAAATCGAACTTCCAACTTCCGATTTCAATTACCAGCCTTACCTGGTATTTAACATGTTCCTTTTTCTTGCCAATTGCTGTGCTACAATACACTCCACACACAGGCAAGAATTCAGCATTTCTTTTAGTTATCAGTTCCTGGAACAGCTGTTCGTCACATACTGATGTGCTGGCTCCTGTATCTATCATTGCTGGCAATTCGATACCCCATACCTTCAGCCTAATCATTGGTGGATTGGTTATTTCCTTTCTTTCACTCGCCTGTCTTCTCAAGGTACCTACATTACATTGGTCAATATTGCCCCTACTGCCACACAGGTCAACTTCCGGGACATAAAGTTGACTTGTACTTAGTTTTCCTGGACGTTGGAGGTGATCGTCGTTTCTGTATTCTGTGCAGTATCGGTCCTATCCGGCACATTTTCATTCTGTTCCTGTTGTCTTACGTTGTCGGTGTTCCCTTGGTTTCTGCCCCTTTGATGTGAACCCCTATTGTACGACGGCCTATGGCTGTTCAAGTATTCCCTACAGAATCGTATATGATTCACTTGATGGGTACGGTCTCCTGGTCTTCCACGATCATATCTATGTGTTCTGTATCTTGATCCACCCCTCGGTATCGTGTCGTGGTACCGCTGTCTTGTGTTCTCCATCCTCTCGCCATGATTATGTGGTTGTGGGAAATGGTGTGCCCCTCTCCCCCTTTCATGGGTACTCCTAGTATTTCTATGTTCTCCCTCACTCTGGTTGTTCGTAGTCGTGTTTCGGTTTAGGATGGGTGAGTTTGGGTGACCGTTCCTATGTCTATGCTCATTAGGCCGACCATTTTGTGTTTCGAAGGCTGTCAGCAATTCTATCATATCTGCAAAATCTACTGGCCTCGCAACAATTAACCCTGTTCTCACTGTGTCTGGGAAATGTCTTGTTATACTGGCAATTAGTTCTGCCTCCGACAAGTTGGGGTCTAATAGCTTTCCTTTGTTGGCTACTTTCATAAAATAATCGACTAACGACAACCCTTTGGTTGGATCGTATCTACCTGTCGCTAGCTCTACCCTAGTTTGGTTTTGTTTAGCTGGGCCCCAATACCTTGATAGGAATAAATTTCTGAATGAGCTATACGACTCATGACCAGCTAGTGTTAACCTGAGCCATTCTAATGCCTTGTTTTTTAAGCTTTTCTTAACTATCATCATCCTAAGCTCGTTTGGTATCCTTTTCACTTTAAAATATTCTTCCATCTCTTTAACAAAGAGTTTTGGATCGTCTCCCTTCTCCTCGTCAAATGTAGGTGGTGTGATTTCATGTAATATGCTGTTGGTGTAACATGTGTTATGTGTTGTGTCATTGTTTGGTTGTGAACCTCTTTCTCTGTATGGTGAATCAATATTTTGTACATTACTCAAGTAACTCTCATCTTGTACATTACTTACATCTAAATCATCTTGTCCTTGTAATGCCTTCACAACATCATTTACATTAGCCAAACTTTCTTTCCCTTTTTTCATTTCTTCACAAATTGATTTTAAATCATTCTTTATTTCTAAGTGGCTTTGTTTCATATCATTTATAGCATCCTGTTGTGAAAGCATCACATCATTCATTGTCTTAATTTTAGGAATTACAATTTGTTCTACAGTTTCATTAATAATGTCTTTCTTTACTACCTCAATCTCTTTCCTTAATTCCTCAGTTATTTCTGCTTTTACATTTGTTATCTTACAGTCTACACTTGTATTACATTCTGTTATTTCATCCCTACATCTAGCAATTTCTCCTTCTAACACAATTTTATTCTCTCTCATCTCTGATTCTATCTTTCCCATCCTATCTCCTACAATTTCTATCCTAGCTTCTAAGGCTTCCTTTGTTTCATTTAAGTTTTTATGTACTAATTTTAAATTAGTTTCCATTACTTTCATATTTTCTTTACACTCCTGTCTTCCTAATTCTATTTTCTGTTCTAGGTTCTGTCTACCTAATTCCATTTTCTGTTCTAAGTTCTGTCTACCTAATTCCATTTTCTGTTCTAAGTTCTGTCTCACTTCCTCCAGTTTCTGACCTATACTTTGACCTAAACTTTGTTCTATGTCCTGTTTCAGTTCTACATTATTTTGCTCCATTTTCTGACCTAATTCTACCTTGTTTTGTTCCAGTTTCTGACCTAAACTTTGTTCTATGTCCTGTCTCAATTCTGCCTTGTTTTGTTCCATTTTCTGTTCTAGTCTTTCAAACATCATCATCATTAACCTTTGGTCTTTGCTTATTTCCGCCTGTTCCTCACTTTCTAATCCTTCCTGATAACTAGGCCTATCTGCCCCTTCCCCCACTCCTGTTTCTATCTCTTTTCGCGACATTTTAATTCCTTTATCCAATTCACTTAATGTTGAAAGTCCCAATATTTTGCCACTTCTGAGTAGCATTAACAAATGGAAATAAAATGTATGTATAAACAAAAATTTTGGATGCTACTTTTTTTTTTTCCGTTGGTTCTTCGTCCAGTTATTTACGTCTCCTGGGTAGTTGGTTTCGCCAGATGATCTCCGGTGTTTTTCCCACGTTGATTCTCAGTGTATCGATGTTTTGTTGATATCAGACGATGGTCTAATGGCGTCTTTCTCCTGCGCGATGGGATGGCGTCCTTTTGATGTTTACACTTTGTACTCGTAATTTTGCATTCCATTCTAAATTCGCGCTCCACGTTGGGCAAGCCATTTTGGTACTGTTTTTATTAAATAAGTCTTCACCTAGCAGCGGGAATATAGCAGCAGGAATAATGTTTTTACTGAAAGGTGGAAAGTTTGTTATAACAGACGCTACTCTTATCTACGGGGTCGATGGATACAGAATGGAATGCACAAATCAACGTTCCTTTATCACAACATATTTATTCGTTCATCTACACTTTCAGCACCATACCAATTAGTTAACAACTTTCAAAATTCGATGGAATCTACACTGGTTAAAAGTTTGGGTGTAATTTACATGTTCACACGCTATCAGCAAATATACGTCCTTTCACCTTGAGCGTACAGACGCTAATGAAAAGAGTGCTTGGCGTCTCCATGACGCAACACCGCCATTCTTATGTATTCATCCGCGCAACAGTTCTCATTGGTTGAACTCAAAGTGACGAGAAGACATTGGATCTTGAATATTGAAAAAAATAAGTCCCTGATACACTCAAATTAAAAGAATTAGAAATTTACACACTCTTACAAAAATATTTACATGAACAATTTTCTATTAGTCAATATTCTGTCTCACATATATGCTAGAACTATCATTTCCTGAGTGTGAATTATTATTAATTACATGTATTGTTGTAAGTTGAGCATTATAATGCTAGAACATAGATGAGGAGAACTGACACATTGTGTCATTTCCCCTACATCCTGTACACTCTGTTAGTTATCAGGCTGTGCCCCCGCTGTTATCTGCCTACCTCACAGAACCAGTCAGAGTGTCACTGTTGGAATCATCTTGCATAACAAGGTAAAAAAAGATGCTTCAAAGCTGAATGAAAACTTAAGTATTTTAGTTTCTAGTAAAAATAAACAATTTTGTTTGCTATGCTAAAAGAAAATGTACATAACATAATCAGAAAACCGGTGCATCATGTTAGTATTTGGTTCAGCCACAGCACGCTTTGAAACTTACTTTCTTTGCAAAGACATGTGTATATGTAAACAAACAGAACTGGAAAAAACAGATGGCCTGCATTTGGTAATGGGGAAGTGGAACGTGGGACACCAGAGGACCAGATGGGCAGACTACTTTTGAACAAAAGTGGGTAGAATCAGTTGTCAAGAATCACAAAAAACAGGAGCCAAAGAGGAATCAACAAGCACAAAAGAGATGACAGCAAGTGCAAAAATGTCAGGATCAGGAAAAGTGGATTACAGTTTAGCAGCACAAGAAAGCTCCCAAGGATTCGCTCACCTTTGGAGCTTATTTACGAGCTAGCCCCTGTGTAAACAGGAGGCCTTTGCCCTTACAGGATGCCTATAGACTACATTTAAGTGGAGAGGGTAAATACTCGATTGTATTCCTGTCAGCCCTCTTCCCCATATCTGTGCTCTGTACTAAGTTGCCAGTTGTACTGTCTATTCTCCCTAAGTCACTCGCTGTGATATGATACTGGAGCCGTGCAACAGGCATAATGGTGCCCTGCTGATGTTTAGAATTGACCCAGATATGCAACTGTATCCAAAGTATTCACAGGTCCTATGACTACACTGTCGTCCAAAGTTGTTTTCTAGTGCCTTGCATCTGGCAATGAAGCCATTAGCATTCGTGCTTTCCAATACTTTTGAACTGTAGTTTCTTCTGATCTTAATACTTCACAGGTCTTCAAGTGGTCTTCGTTCATTTCTGCTGGATCGTTACACAGGACACATATTGGTGAGGCTGAGATACCTATTCTGTAGAGATGACTTGCTAAGCAGTCATGATTTGTCAATAGTCGGAAGGCTGCAACAGCTGTTTTCCTTGGTCTCTGGGGGATTATATCTGGGTTGGAAAGTAGTGTAATCCATTTTTTATCTTTGGCATTTGTTTCTATTTCTTGTAGGTATGAATGAGAAAATTTTTTAATGATCAAGCGTTTTATTGAGGAATATGAGAAATTGAATTTAGACTTTTGTTTTATTGTTGTGCCTTTCTTTGCAAGTGAGTCTGCAGCTTCGTTCCCCATGACTCCACAGTGTGCTGGAATCCATTGGAGATGAACAGTCTTATTAACTTTTTGGAGTTGTGTTAACATTTTGTAGCATTCTCTAATTTTTGTTGACTTCTTTGTAGTATTTGAACATATTCCCTGAATTGCAGCTTTAGAATCTGAAAGAATTACTGCCTTGTTAAATTTATTTAAGGGAAGATTTAATAATTGTCGGAGAGCAATGTATATAGCCTCTATTTCTCCATCATAATATGTTGTGTCTCTGCCAACAGAATGATAAAAGGCTGTCGTCCAAAGTAACTGCTTCATAACCAGGGCAGCTTATGCTTTTATACTTGCCAGCCTGCTAATACTGTTTGCAGATTTTATTTCTGTACAATTGGCATGGATTAGCAAGATTGTACAGCACTTGGACACTGTGGCAGCAAAATGTTGTTTGTGCATATTTGTGTTTGGTAGTTGCAGCTAGGTTGAGTTTCCTAGCAGGCACGGCACAGCACACAACTGTCCACGTAGTTGGAAATCTCTACACCCCCTTCAAATTGATCATAAAGTAGTTGGAAGAAACATTACCATGACTTTCTTTATCCACTCTTCTACAATGTACAATGGTTTACTGATTGACCGTTTTCTCTCATGGTGTTGTCCTTCAATTGTTGTAACATGTGCATACTAGATGTCCACAATCCTTGACCGACTGTCACCATACAGTTGTATTGACTGACTGACTGTCTGTCTGTCTACAGTATCGAGAGCAGTAAAATGGATACCAAACGAGAGGCTCGTCTCTCAGAGAACGAGGTGTTTATCAAGAGTGAAGCTGTGTTCCTCGACAATGTGGCAATCAAAACAGAAGTTGATTCACAGAATTTGGAGTATCCTGAAGTGAAATACAACACGGATCATGACAACAAACTAGAAGTTAAAGAAGAACCTTGGTGGCCAGAAACAGCAACTTATGATGTTAAGGTAAGTTGTCTACTGCAGCTAGAATTGTTATTATTAATGAGGACCACTACTACTACTGCTAGATAAGAAGTATATGATACAAATTTAATAGACTAACAAATACCAATGTGTTGGTATATTTTAGAAATTAGGACGAAACTGTGAGGGTGTGAGTATATAGATACACTTAATTGTTCATTTTTAGAATGTTAAAACGTATATGTAAAGTGAAAACCGATTATAGCAACATTGCTTTTAACAACATACTGACTATAGCAGTGAAGTCTAATGATGTCGTCTAAATCCTATGTAAATACCATATTTAAAAATTGCTTACTATGACTTCTGTATTATGACTTATTGTATAAAATAACAGTTTTTATTAAATTTTCAATGAAATATATCAACATTAACACCCATTGTTCATTTTTGTTACCTATTTGCGATCTTATGTAGTTATAGACTCTGTGAAATCAGTGTAAAGTCAATGATATAAATATTAGAATTAGTTTGAGAGGTAGAACTGGAACTTAAAAATTCAATGCCACAACTGGGATTTGAACCACAGACCTTCCACTTACCGGGCGGCTGCTCTAACCATTGAGCTATTGTGACAAACTGCCAGAATGGCATTAAATTCTCAAGCCAGTTCGTACTTCTCCTGGTAAACCACAAAGGCAGTCTCACATCAGAGACAAATTACCCCAATGGTGACTTACTATTGTAAGTAATTTATGTCCCAGGATTAAATAACCTTCACATGGTAATTATTATTTATTGATTGTTAAGCTGTTTGTTATACAACAAGCAATTGATCTAGCCAAATGCGTAAATTTGTTCATAAGTTCAGCTTATTTACGATATAATGACAATATTAAATACTATCATTTGTATGCATTAAATTCATTTGCACAGCAGGAAAAACAATAGTAATAATCACCAATCAGCCGCTATTAAATTTTATGGCAACCATGGTTATATTGCAAATGATTGTTCTTTTTCATTTAATTGATTCATGAAAAGCTTTGTTTTATCTCAGTTATTTTTTATTCCCTTTTTTGCTAAAATATTTACTACTTGATATCTGAATGTGCATGAATGTAATTGTTATCCAACAGAAGAGGGAGCCTGAAATAGAGACAGTATACACAGTTATCCATTTCTCTCTTTTGTTTCAACCCAGTGTATGATGTAATGTCAAATATGTGACATCCTAATGCCATAAGAATTTAACATGGTAGTTTAATAACAAGTATCTGGTGCAGGATATGCTATATATTTGATTGTGTGAATTATTCTGTTACAGGATGGCGACTTTGCTGGAGTAAAATCACCTGGGTAAGATTTGACATTTTGTTTACTGCTTGTTCTTGATCAAAACTAATATAATAGCCAGCATTTTTGTAGGTATGTATAGCCGGCTTGAAATGTTTTCCAAGTCACATGCTGCTCGCTGCAGCAGGAAACGGGGATGGGTTATCTATTGGTTGTGCCAGGTGGTGTCTAAGGTCGACTTGCCAGCTCATACCTGCCTACAAGGGTGAGAGGCGTAATGTGTTTGTAAGTCCAAGAAGAATATCATTCCGACATTTCTCTTTGATTTGGTTGTAGGAAAGTAGTCTCAGTGTAAAGTAAACATTAACGTTATAAATCCAGAACAAACTCGCTGTGAGGATGCAAACTAAATATTCCAGATTAGAGGTGTCATTTCACTCTGTAATTACATTAAATTTAAAACATTTAAGTAATTTTAATATACCACATTTTTTATTTAACACTAGAAGAACCGACATTGCCTTGCTAACTAAAAGGACCAACATTGTTCATTTTGACTAGTACCTGTTTCAATCATTTTTTAGTTTTTTATTTATAATATAATTTAAATCAGGATATTTTATGCATTAAATAGTATCTTTATTTACATTTTAAAGGTGTTTACATAATATTACTTCATTAAACAGCGTGAATCCATTACAGTTTGAAGTACAGTGCACCCAAACCATGGGATCATTTAAATGATATGCACACTCAGTTATATCACTTTAGCATTCTGAAGTAGTTTGTAAAACTCTTAACAATATAGTAGAGTGTAATACAATGATCACAAAAACAGCTAATTTTTGTATTTAGTCAAATCTGCCATCTTGTACAAATAAACTCCAGATTTGTGGGGCCGGCCACAGCAAAGTCATCTGTCTTCAATCTTTGTCGCATGTATGCTTGTCATCAAATCTCAGAATCCTCATGATCTTGATAAATTTGTTCCTTACCATAACGTAAGAGAAAAATGGCGGTCACCACACATTTGACCACAGAAATTTCAAGGGGAAGTTGTTCCCTCCATATTGTCCACAGGCATACAATATGGCTACAGCTGCTTCAAGTTGGTCTAGCTCAAGTGTCCAAGCATTGTCCTGAAGATCTTGATGGGCCCTTATTTCGGTTCACTTATTTATATTCTGGAGAATGTTGTTGTTGTTGTTGTTGTTGTTGTTGTTGTTGTTGTTTTCTAGTGCCTTGCATCTGGCAATGAAGCCATTAGCATTCGTGCTTTCCAATACTTTTGAACTGTAGTTTCTTCTGATCTTAATGCTTCACAGGTCTTCAAGTGTTCTTCGTTCATTTCTGCTGGATCGTTACACAGGACACATATTGGTGAGGCTGAGATACCTATTCTGTAGAGATGACTTGCCAAGCAGTCATGATTTGTCAATAGTCGGAAGGCTGCAACAGCTGTTTTCCTTGGTCTCTGGGGGATTATATCTGGGTTGGAAAGTAGTGTAATCCATTTTTTATCAATGGCATTTGTTTCTATTTCTTGTAGGTATGAATGACAAAAATTTATAATGATCAAGCGTTTTATTGAGGAATATGAGAAATTGAATTTAGACTTTTGTTTTATTGTTGTGCCTTTCTTTGCAAGTGAGTCTGCAGCTTCGTTCCCCATGACTCCACAGTGTGCTGGAATCCATTGGAGATGAACAGTCTTATTAACTTTTTGGAGTTGTGTTAACATTTTGTAGCATTCTCTAATTTTTGTTGACTTCTTTGTAGTATTTGAACATATTCCCTGAATTGCAGCTTTAGAATCTGAAAGAATTACTGCCTTGTTAAATTTATTTAAGGGAAGATTTAATAATTGTCGGAGAGCAATGTATATAGCCTCTATTTCTCCATCATAATTTGTTGTGTCTCTGCCAACAGAATGATAAAAGGAAAAATGTGAACATGTAACTCCAGCTCCAGTAAGGTTTTCCTTCGAGGATCCATCAGTATATATGTGCAGCCATTCTTCTGTGGGATACCTAGTACTGATTGTTTCTAGAGCTAGAAGTTTTTGTATTTCTTTTGGTGTGTCTGATTTGCTTATTTCCTCTATTAATTCCAAATTGAAGGTAGGTTGCAATAATTCCAATGGATTTTCTCTTATAAGTAGATTTTCTCTGGTGTTAGGAATGTTCAATTTGGATTTAATCTGTGTTACCTTTTCTAGGAAACTACTATGAGTTTTAAGGATTGAAGGGGGGAGGTTCTCTTCTGTCCATTTAGAGCTTGGCAGTCGTAACATTTTCTCGTGTTGGAGCAATGCTTGTTCTTCTATTTTTGTTGTTATTGATGGGGTCCGTGTTAAAGCAAGCATGGCATCAATAGGTGTGGATTTAACTGCTCCAGTGATTAGGCGAAGAGCCTGATTTTGTATTTGTTCAAGTTTATTGATGTTAGCATTTGCTGCTGTTATTAAAGCTTCAGAACAGTACAAGAGGTTTGGTTTAATATACATTTTGCTGCTGTTATTAAAGCTTCAGAACAGTACAAGAGGTTTGGTTTAATATACATTTTGTTGTGTTAAGGACTCTCCATGAGCAGCCCCATTTAGCACCAGCTAACCTTTTCAGGATTTGCAGTTCCTTTTCAACCTTTTCTGAGATGTTTGTTATATGTTTTTTCCAACTTAGCTTTCTGTCGAAAGTGATGCCTAAGTATTTGGCATCATCAACTGCTTTGAGTGGTTTACCATTATAATTTATGCTAATATTAACTGGTTTGTATTTTAGTGTAAATAATTCATAATTTGTTTTTTCCACATTGATAGTCATGAGGTTTTTGGTGCTCCATTCATGCACTTTGTTTAGGGCTGTTAAAGCAATTTTGGTTTCTAAAGTTTTTATTATTGATGGAAGGTCATTTATATATATGTTAAAGAGTGTTGTGCTCAGAACAGCACCTTGTGGAAGTCCTCGGTGTGTTTGTTTATATTTGGAAATGTATGTATTATATTTTGTGGCACAAAATCTTTGTGAAATAAACTGAGTTATCCACTTAAGCATGTTACTTTTCACACCTATTGATTGCAACTTCTCAACTAATTTGTTTCTCCAGACTGAGTCATATGCTGATTTAAAATCAATGAATACTGCTAAGGTATCCTCCTTTCTATTGAAAGCTTCCTTGATGTCTTGGCTTAGTAGGAGTACATTTTCACTTGTACTATGATTCTGTCTGAAGCCGGTCTGTGAACTATTAATTAAGTTGTAATATTCTAGAAACCAGTTAAGTCTAGATGCCACCATTCTTTCCATCACTTTTGCAATAACACTGGTCAAAGATATTGGCCTGAAACTATTAATACTGTTTGAGGGTTTGTTTTTCTTTAAAATCGGGATGATAATGGCTTTTTTCCAGTCGGAAGGCACAGTCATTCTCCAACACGTGTTATACAGTTTAAGTAGGATTTCTTTTCCTTTCCTGCCAAGGTGTTTAATAAACTCTGGGTGGATCTTGTCAGGTCCTGGAGATTTTTTGTTCTGTAATTGTTCTATTGCTAAATCCTGTTCTGTTTCGTTAAAATCCTGAATAAAAATATCATTTCGTATACCTTTTGGCTTACTAGTTTCTCTGATAGTTTTTTGGATAGCCTTATCTTGTTTTTTATACGCTTGGGGTATTCTTTGTGACTGAGCATAAAACTTGTTAAGGGATTCTGCTATTTCCCTATCTGTAGTTAAGCTTTTGTTATTATATTTTAATGGTTCAGTTGTATTTTTTGATAATTTTGTTTTATTAAGGAATTTGTATATTTTATTTCCATCTTTCCTATAGTCCATATGTTCTACAAAATTTGTGAAACTGGCCCTTTTTGCTGTAATTAATTCTTTCTTAAAAATGGCTGCTTTTCTTCTCCAGTTTTGTACATCTTCTGGACACTTGGTTCTTTCGGCTTTGACTCTTGCTATATTTCTTTCGTGTTTTAACTTAGATAAAGATGGAGACCAAAAGTAGCTATATTTGTTTAACTTTCCTTTGGGGATATGTGTTTTGGCTGCTGTCAATAATATTTCACAAATTTTTTTGTTCATTTCATCTGTTGACTTGAACTCTGATTCTAACAGTATATTACACTTCCCTTCTATCTCATTTTGGAAACTGGACCAATCTGCTTTTTTAAAATTCCAAGAAGTTTTAACTTTTGGTTTGTTACTTTTATTTATTAGACCTCTTATGGAGTTTATGGTGATTCTGTGGCCTGAACCTGGGTCTTCTATTATTTCTCTTTTTGTATTGTCAATTATGTGTCAATAATAAATGTCGGGTGATGTAACTGCCACATTGTAAAACTGGTGCCCGTTCAGAAAACAGTTACATGAAAGCCACATACATGAGTCCTAAAGATAAACATTCCGGAGTTAAAACTGTCCCCCAATCGGATCTCCGGGTGGGGACATCTTTAGGCAAATTTCATCACAACAATTCCAATACTTTAAGAATTCTGGAGAATGTTAGCATCCATCAATATTCGTCATGCGCTGGCATAGTTTCCACTCACTATCAGTTGTGTAATCATTAGGACCTGGCCTTTTTGTCATACATTGTGATGCCCACATCTGGCAGGTGTATTTCCCGGTTCAATTATTGTCCACATTGTACCATCAACAGCAGACTCGTCACTTCCCACATCTGGAAAGTTTATTTCTTGTGGAGCTCAACATCCTCGATTGCATGGGACAGGGTCATGTGGTTGTGCAACAGCATGGTCATTTGCCTGTTCCTGTACAGGTTCTTCAATCATTGTATTATCACCAACGTCCGATTCCGACAATTCACTTTTATCCGATTGATGAGGAATATATTCAACATCATCATTATCGGACAATTCGTCATCTCTAAGTATGTTCTCTCGTTCTGACTCATTGTCTGGTTAACTATGGAAACAATTCAACATTTCATCTTCTTGAAGATACAGAGGTAATTATGAATGTGACATGGCAGTGATACAGTATGGCCTCCAAAATGTTTTACCATTCACTATATTGACACGACTTCTAAAACAAGTCTGCTCTGGAGCTAAACGTTTTCAAACTAAGCTTCCACGATGATCACAAACCTTGGATTATTTTCAGAGCACATTGTTATCATTGCTAGTTATGACACATGTACTCTAGCACTAAACATTATTAAACAGGGTTACAACAATGACCGAAAGCCTTGGATAACTTTCGAATATATTGTTACCATTATTTAGTTACAATGCGTGCGAAATAATCGCACCGGTCAAAATGACCAACTACAGTCCTTTAAGGTTAAAAGCATGTATAATTTTTTTTAAAACCTGTTATAAAACATTTTAGGGAATCACCCTTGCTCTATTTCATTAAAAGTCATGAAATATTAAAGCGGTAATCACACTACCTCAATGTATATACCTTTTTAAAGAACGTTAACCGGTCAGAATGTCCGGTACAGTCCTTCTAGTGTTAAGCTATTCATGGAGACACCCATGTGCGCTGTAAACTTTCCAAATTATTTGAGAGGTAGAACTGGAACTCAAAAATTCAATGCCACAACTGGGATTTGAACCACAGACCTTCCGCTTACCGGGCGGCTGCTCTACCACTGAGCTATTGTGACAAACTGCCAGAATGGCATTAAATTCTCAAACCAATTCGTATTTCTCCTGCCATTCTGGCAGATTGTCACAGTAGCTCAGTGGTAGAGCAGCCGCGCGGTAAGCAGAAGGTCTGTGGTTCAAATCCCAGTTGTGGCATTGAATTTTTAAGTTCCAGTTCTACCTTTCAAACTTTGCCCACACATGGCTTGTGTGTTTAAAAACACCAGCAGTAAGTTTGTTGGCATAAATAAATAATAATTTCCAAATTGTTTTTATCCAACGAACATTAAATCGTGTATTTGACCTGAAATTTCACATCAAAGTTTAAAACATTGAATGGCTGTTTGTCGGAAATAGCAGGAAAATAGAACTTAAAAGGAAAATGAAAGTTTGGTGTAACAAAAGTAATAGAACTACTGCAAATCACAAAACAGCATGTTTCAAAAAACTATGAGGCATAGACCTCTTCAAATTACAATGTAGCTTCTCCCCTCAGCTTTGTTGCATATCACGCTTTAAATCTGAACCAGTTTATCTATTATTATTATTATCATCATCATTATTAACGAGAAATGCTTGTGGTGTTGGTCAAGAGTAAGTGTGAGGTGATTGGTTTGGCAACGTTAAGTGACATCATTGCGATGTGCAACGTTGGGGACGGGTCTGGTGGAGCGTGGCTTCCTTTCTCTAGCCAAACTGGACACAACGCATCTCTTCTGGGTTCATAAGTAACCAGCAACTGTACTGTCCTGTGTGGCCCCTTCTTATATTAAACTATTTGTCTTGTTAGAATGTAATTGTATAATTGTTTGCCCCACAAATCCTGATAAATACCTTAAAATTGTAAATGGGTGAGTTCTCATTTCTTTCTATAACACACGCAATCTGAGCCTATGCCCCTAGTCAAGGCCGGATTAATGAACATCTCAACATACATCATATACATTATCTTTGTGTAAGGAATTGTTCAAACATATTTCTAAATGTTGTTAATGCTACCACAAAAAATGTAATGTGTTGCACTCACATGACTTTCTCTACTCTTGTACTAACCATTCTCACAAACTCTTATTCCTATATCTTCTTTGTGTTAGTTGAGATAAACATTTGTACAAATTATCTTATTGCTTATTTCCTTGTAGATGCAACGGGAATATGGGAGTGATAGTCAAATCTTGTAAAGCTTGAGATTCTGTTCTCTTTGCACGACTAACATATAAAAATATCAACAACGATGTTGCATTTGACAGAAGTTTGTTTTCTGAAACTGACATAAATAACAAGGAATATCTCCAAAATGGTCTCTCTACAAAAAAAATTTGTTTGGATAGATTGCGTGCTTTAGCAAGATCTCCATTTTTTGTATAGTAAGACTTGATCTATCTCTTACGGTTTACGAGTTATTCAAAAGTCATCCAGAGTAAACAGGACTACAGCGGCTATAGCCAGAAAATTCGGAGTATAAATTTCATTTGTCATAAAAATATCTTAAAACATATATCATTTTAATGAAAATCGTTTGTCATTTTCAAGAAAATCAACATTTATGAAATTTTTTCCATACAAAGGGTAGTTTAGGGTGGAGCAATTTTCTTCAAAATCTTCGTGTCGCATCCTTGAAAGACATTAAACTTAAATACCAACTTTGACTTCTAACCGACTTATGCTGTCCACAGACTGAGAGACACACATACAAACAAACCTTTTTCTAAAAATGCTATTCTTGGATTCAGGGGACCTCCAAACATATTTCTGGTGAATCTTGACATTGAATTTTTGGGTGGAATACAATACTTCCTCTACTTACAATGCATAGTAGAGAAAGTAAAAAGCAATGTTACTTGCTGAAATATGTGCAGAAAGAATATGCTGATTTTTTCATTTGCTTAGAATAAAATGGATTATTTAGCTTGTTGTTTGGTCCCCACAGGAACAAAAGTAGATAACTCTGGTGAAGCTGTCGCTGGACCAGGCACACCAGCTGCAACTAATTTATAAGAAAATTCATCTCTTTCCCCTACACCCTCTCGTCCATCAGAAAACATTTGGAGCCAGCTGTACCAACAGCATTTAGTTGTGGTATATGAAGATGATGTCTTTTCTCAGCTTTACAGCATACCAGCGTTATTGCATTGTGGTTTAATTATATCTTCTGTGAGTTTAACTAACCAGGCCTTTATGAAACAGCACCTGTGTTAAAGTTTTGGTTTGGTTTAACTAAACTTCTAGTCATACAATTTGTACAGTATCAGGCCTTAATGGTTGTTTAAGCAAACCTGAAAGTTAATGTAAATCTCATTGTTTGTATTGCCGCAAACAGACTCTTTACTGTAACATGCTTTTCATTTGAAAGATTTTAATAATAATAATATTGCAGATTAACAAGGTAAATTTTGTTGTAATGAAGAATGAGGTTGTGTTCGACATGAATTTGCAACTATAGTTCATGATTCTTAGCAAAAAGACAAGTCTTTTCTGATTTGAATTATTAATGCATTATTATACCTAATTAAATAGAAAATGATTATCCGTGTTTGTGGGCTGTGGTGTAGTGGAAAAACTTCTTCAGTGGTGTGACCGTAGCACTCCGCTGGCCTCGGCAACCACTGATTGGTTCCATGCGCTTTATACACTTAGCATGGGTGGGCGGAGCTAGCTCCTGGTTGATCCGTTCTTTAGTTATTGGTCCGGCTGTTGTGGAGGCTGCTTTTATTGTCTATGATTGCTGGCGATGTGCTGGCATTTACTGTGGCTGTTGATGGCGTATGATCTTGGATTTGTGTCTGGTCGGGTTTCTTGCATGCTAAGTATAATGCTGGGTGCCAAGCTTTATTTAGGCACTTGGTTTCTTCCTTCCACACAATAAACCCAAGATCATATGCTATCAACAGCTTCAGCCATAGTAGATGCCAACACTTTGACAGTCTCCACCACATCAGCCCAGCTCGCACAACACCTGAACCAATAAAGAGAGAACGGATCAATCGGGAGTTAGCTCTGCTTATCCATGCTAAGCGTATAAAGCCCATGAAACTAAAAGGCTCCATATCCTCTAAGACCAGCACTGCCCAATGGCAGTTGCACCCCGACCTACAGCTCTTGAGGACCATAAATTGTTACCTCCCTTCAGCCCCCAAGCTCACTCTGCAAAACCCCACATCCTGTCATGAAAGTGGTTAAGCCCACACCTCGGGCTGCTCTCAGCCTGCCAACAGTACAATGATCATGGCTCCGAATCAGTCGTCACCAAGACTAACAGAGTACTATGGTTATGCCACTGAAGCTTCGGACAAAATGTCTGGAAGGAATTTTTCCACTAGACCATGGCCCACAATTGAGGTGCTTAGAATAGCAAGGGCGTATGCGCCAAAATACAAACAGTTTGTTTTTCTTGCAACATATAGTACGAAGCCTACTCTTTAATGCCTGCTAAGTATAAATGGTTGATACGCCCTGAACGAATTCTCCATTTGAATGCAGCGTGGTGTTAGACCTAACGTGCTTCAGCCAAATCTTGAGAATAGCAAAGGCGCATAACCCAACCTGCCGGCCGCTACGCTGTGACAGTCGCTCTTAAGAGAATGTAGCAATAAATCACTTAAAGAGGGTGCTGTTTATTTTCAGGCTTTTATCCCTCATAAATCGTTATTCTTTAACCTTTCAAACAGTTTTGTAAATAGTTTTTGCCTATATGTACAGGGTATTTCTTTAGTTCAGTCTGTTGCGTTTAAAGAAATCTGTGTTTAGTGGCTTGCAGCTCTCGGTTTAACTTCTGTTTAACATTATGTTTCAAGAGTAGTTCTGTTTAATTTAAAAGGTGAGTTAATAACACTGAACAACACTTACAACATAGAAACCGAGTATTTAATTTCGACATTCCTCAGAGTGACATTTTCAGTAAGTTCATTGAACCGTTACCAGAAGAAACATCAGAAGAAGCATCACCATCCGCACCATGAAACACCATGGAAACCCAGTTATTGTCCGGTTGATAATGGAGGAAAGTTAACCTTCGAAACGTGTCCCGGAAAAATATGTTGTAAGTGTTGTTCCGTGTTATTAATTAACTCACCTTTTAAATTAAATTAATTACAACAACACTGTTTTCAAACTTCTATGAAAGTAAGATAGTAGTTGTGTTGTTTACTAACAATACCATTGAACAAATCTTTAGTGCATTTAGGGCAGTGATATCGACGTGAAATCACGTCCATTTAAAATGGCAGATGAGCGATATGGGCGTCCTGTGCGTTTAAGCATTTAACCCTTATTTATCCCTTATGCGACTCAACTTATTATAATTTTCCCTTTATGAAACATTTTAGTAAGGTCTATATACTTTATTGGCTTACCTTAATATGTTCGTTCTGCAGTGATTTACCTCAAAACAGGGATAAACACACAAGGGTACGCACATCTCCACATTCGCGAATTCCCTTCTTGTGGCACACAAAACACTTTGGAGATGGGCGGGACTTCTTTGCTGTTGGTGGTATCCTTTTAGGATAATGTTTTCCTTGAAGTCTGAGGGATGCAGGGGTTTTGGATTTTGAACCCCCAACGTGGTATTGTTCAATTAGGCTGCGAGTTATTTATAGTCGGTAGTCAAGGTCGGTCATTGTCCTATGTGGGTTTAGAGAGCTGTCCAAATCCCCAAACAATTGTATATGGTTATATCCAGTTGGTGCAAAAACACCTTTTTATACCACTTCTCCCTTCAGCTACAAGCAGGAAAGTATATGTATGTATTTCAACAAAGAAAGACACGGACTCTACTCAGTTACGAAACTCGCGTAAGCAAAAGTTGTAATGTTGATCTATTCTGATGACTCAAGAGGCCACGCATGCAGTAGCGATTTATTACACAGTATGCTGACGCATTAGCCACACATACAATGGGTGTTTCTTTACTGAATCTTTCCGAGAACTAATATTAGATGCGTATGACAGAGCAAAGTTGACTTTTCACCACAGTGAAGCAAAATTGTGCCATTTCAACGTTTTGTAAATACAACTCAACTTTGCTGATGACGTACATTTATACTGCAAATAACCAGTTTTTGTTTCATTAAATTGACTTAATATTTACATAAAATACAGCTGTGTATATATGAAGCGCATTTAACAATTTAAATGCTAGCAGTTCTCGGCTCGCGGACGTTTAAATGGCCATCGCTCAAGAGGTTAAGCACAGTGTGATTCTATTTCTCGTCACTTAAGTCGTCCCAGAAAACGTCGCATGCAGAAAAACCAATGGAAAATGATGGCTAAGAAGAAGAGAAATACAGGTGAAGAACACGCAAGTTAAAAAACCAAAGATGTAGTAAAAGCACACTCCAGAGGGAGAAGAAGAGACAGCAGCGGATGAATGACGATACTTTACATTACCAACATACTCCGGTTCCTCACGGCACAGCACAGCGGTTAAACATCTTTGGTAATCTATACATACTTTTTGTTAACTTCTTTATATTCACTTTAGAAGTATTGTTTGTTATTAGAACAAATATTTACAAATATTATTAAAGCATTGCTTGCAAAATGCTAACTTTAGACGTAAACGTTTTGGTTATAATGCACATGAAAGCATACGTTACCTAAATTATATTGCTGATGAAATTAACCCTCTGAAATTTTAAATATCTGCCAAATAACATTTTAGATTCCTAATTAACAGTATTAATGCATTAGATTCACATCTGAGCAATTTTTAATCTCTCTATATGTGATTTTAATATGTACTGCATAGTAAAACTTTAATCACATTTTTCTCGAAACTAGCATTTGGCGCATACGCCCTAGCTATTATAAGGGCCTCAATTACAGATAGTCATTTTCTATTTAATGAAAGCAGCCATGAAATCTTACGCAGTTTGATTCTACCTGATGTTAAATTCTCCAACATTTCAGATTATGCAGAGAAGCAGTTTCTGGTGATAGCAGTGCTAATTCACTATTGCTCTCTGCTGACGGCTCAGAGAAAAACACAAGCAAGTGTTGTCAAGAAAGTGATGTCACAGAGAAACAAGTTCATTCAAAACAATGTAGCGATGGGGAAGGTGAAAGGTTACATAAGTGTGAACTTTGCCAAAAGAGTTTTGTTCGTTTGTCACATTTGAAACAGCACAAGCTGACCCACGAGGGCAAAAGACCTCACAAATGTCAACTTTGTGATAAGAGCTTTACACAGTTGTCAGCTTTGAAATATCACAATCTAATACATCAGGGTAAAAAACCTCACAAATGTGAAATTTGTGACAAGAGATTTACTGCACTTTCAAGTCTGAAAAGACATAACTTGATACATGAAGGAAAAAAGCCTTATGAGTGTCAAATTTGTAAAAAGAATTTTACTTATTTGTGCAATTTGAAAGAGCATAATTTGATTCATGAGGGTAAACGGCCTCATAAGTGTGACTTATGTGACAAGAGGTTCACTCGTTTGTCACATTTGAAACAGCATAATCTGATACATGAAGGTAAAAAGCCTCATAAGTGTGGTGTGTGTGACAAGAGGTTTACTGATTTGGCAGCTTTGAAAATGCATATTTTAATACATGAGGGTAAAAAGATCCACAAGTGTGAACTTTGTGACAAGAGCTTTATTCGTTTGTCACATTTGAAACAACATAACCTCACACATGAGGGTAAAAAACCTTACAAGTGTCATATTTGTGATAAGAGCTTTACTCGTTTATCACATCTCAAACAACATAATTTGATTCATGAGAATAGACAGCCATATACATGTAAAATTTGTGATAAGAGGTTTTCAGCCATGTCAAACTTAAAAAGACATAATTTAATTCATGAAGGTAGAAAGCCACACAAATGTAGCATTTGTGAAAAGAGCTTTACTCAGTTGGCATCTCTGAAGCTGCACAATTTAATTCATGAAGGTAAAAAGCTTCATAAATGTAATATTTGTGAGAAAAAGTTTCTTCTTTCATCACATTTGAAAAGACATAATTTGACGCATGATTATGAAAAGTCTCACAAGTGATAAGAATTTTACCTGTTTGTCATCTTTGAAATCACATAATTTAATACATGAAGATACATAGTGCAAAATTTCCGAGCTTTCTTCATTTGTCACTTTTTAAATTGCATAATGTGATATACACAGAGTGCCAAATTTTTTGCACCCTTCAAGCTAAGGAAAGACTGTGTTAACATAACAAAGCTTAACTCACACAAACAGAAAACAATGAGCATTAATTATCTTAGACTTTTACAGTTGCTCAAAATGCCCACCATTGGCGTTGCTACATTTCTGAGTACGTTAAACTACTGATTGGGTGCGAAAGCGTTCTCAGTGATTGCAGCACATGCCTGAAGTGCTGTCAGTGTGGCTGGTATACATTCTTAACCTTTAAGTACACATAGGTGTAATCCATATCTCATACACAGCAGAAGTGTCCAAAAAACAAAAATCATTAATTAAACATTTTAGGTTTACCACAGATTCATTTGCAGTAAACAATCTTTTTAGGTCATAACAATGTAATACAATTTAAAGAATTGGGTAGTCAGATAGTCAAAGTTTGTCCTCACTCTTCCGATCTCTAGGTTTGTACACTGGACAATATTTTCAATGTCAGCAGTGAACATATTTTCAAAGGTACTTCTTTCATCATTGATGTTTTGTGCACAGAGTTTAGGGCCATGTGACATTCTTACAACATTTGAGAGGTAGAACTGGAACTTAGAAGTTCAATGCCACAGCTGGGATTTGAACCACAGACCTTCCGCTTACTAGGCGGGTGCTCTAACCATTAAGCTACTGTGACAACCTGCCAGAATGACATTGAATCCTCAAACCAGTTTGTATTTTTCCCAGTAAACCACAAAGGTTTGTGTGTTTAAAAACACCCAACACTAAGCTTGTTGGCATAAATAATTCTTACGACATGTTTGCTACTTGTATTTAGTAAATTTACTTGTTTACTTTTGTTTCATAATGTTTTATTTCTGGCCAGAAAATATTCATTCTTTCCCTTACTTAGATTGAATTCTTGTACCAAGTCGCTTACATTCCTTCTATCTCTATATTATGATCATCTTCAATAACTTTGTCTTCTGCCATATCTATTGTCAGGTTCCTCTGCAGCTATCCCTAGGGAAAAAAGATTAATTTCTCCTTCAGCCAAATGACTGGGATTCCTAACTTGTACAGCATCCCTACAAAAGTAATTTAGACTATTACAGTCTTGAGTTCTAGTGAAGTACTTCTAGTAAATAACTAAGCAAAACTAAAACAATGAGATATACTTCCACAAGAACACACATGGTGTATTTGATTCACCAGACAGACATTTAAATAATAGAAATAATGTATTTGGTTAATGTGGTGTATGTTGAACACCAGTGGATGTAGTTAAAGATTAAGAGTTCCCCGTAGGTAGAAGTCCAGCGAATGCAGTGGAAACTCAATCAGACCTCTTCGTCCTATCCAGTGCCCTGGATCATTGTCATCAAGATACGAACATACATGGTGGTAATGTGGTACACCATCCTGTTGGAAGTAAAATTCTTCATTTCCGTGGTGTACAAATGACGGGTAAGACATATGTGTGTATCATGTTCGGGTACACTTGGTAACTTACTGTTCCATCGAAAAAGAATGCTCGAATCAGGCCACTAAATGACAACCCACACCAGATATTAATGCAAGGTTAATTAACAGCTCTTTCCACTGTTTGCACACCAGTAGACACAGTTATGCTGGTTCACAGTTCCGTTCAATTTAAATTGTGCCTCATTGGACCAAACAACTTTCCTACGATGGCCTCGTTCTGTTGCAACATGTTCCAGAATCACTCACACTACTGAATTCTCCAATCTGGATCATCTTCATGTTATGCATGCAACAGTCTTGTAATAACTTTTAACTTTGCAGTTTTAATAATATGACATACGCTGATTCCCATTGTCACATGGACATAGCTTTGTAGATTACTGCAGTGACTGCTCGACCATAGCCGAGGACCTGAGGCTCGTTGTTGTGCAGTGTCCCAGTTGTGCCCTTGAGAACATTTCCTAATCTGCTATGAGTTTCAAATTGAACTTGAATGCATGCAATTGTTACTAATGTTGGTGCTTCTGTTCTGCACACGCGTCTCAAATGCTGCTGAACTTCAACAAATTCTCAGTGTTGCAATACCATTTCAAAATTGCTTTACACTGTCCAAACAATAATCTTGCCTCCATTTTTGTGTAGCAATGCTAGTAGAATGTAATTTGAGTAACATGTGTTTATACAACATCCAACAATAACCTTGCCTTGTCTTGTTCATCTGTCAGTCACATGTGTTTATACAAATCATACTACACATTACTGTTCCATCTCAATGTAACTTTGAAACATATAAACTAGGTATCTCATGTCAAAGGGTGTATACATTTTTGGCACCCTCTGTATATAGGGTAAAAATGGAGAGGACAACCAGGTGCACCGTGACCAACTCAGATCAATTATGGTAACGAGGCAAGGATGAGGTTAGGAAACCACAGGGTCATAACTGGGCAGGCCACAGAACTGCCTAGAAGTCTCTAACAAGTTCTAATATCTCTTCATCCCGGCACCAGGCCCCACCGAGGAACCACCACACTGGGGCTCCAGTGTCGCACAAGAGTCCCTTTTCCCCCACGGCGGACAGTGGCTGTCCAAAGGTCATCTAGCACCAAGAACAGCCACCCCACGCTGTGAGTCTGGTATCACACAAGAGTCTCCTTTCCCTCACAGAGGACAGTGTCTGTCCAAAGGTCATCTAACACCAAGAACAGTCACCACACACTGTGAGTCTGGTATCACACAAGAGTCCCCTTTCCCTTACAGAGGACAGTGTCTGACCAAAGGTCATCTAACACCAAGAACAGTCACCACACACTGTGAGTCTGGTATCACACAAGAGTCCCCTTTCCCTTACAGAGGACAGTGTCTGTCCAACGGTCATCTAACACCAAGAACAGTCACCACACACTGTGAGTCTGGTATCACACAAGAGTCCCCTTTCACTTACAGAGGACAGTGTCTGTCCAAAGGTCATCTAACACCAAGAACAGTCACCACACACTGTGAGTCTGGTATCACACAAGAGTCCCCTTTCCCTTACAGAGGACAGTGTCTGTCCAAAGGTCATCTAGTACCAAAAACAGCCACCACACACTGTGAGTCTGGTATCACACAAGAGTCCCCTTTCCCTTACAGAGGACAGTGTCTGTCCAAACGTGATCTAGTATCAAGAACATCCACCACACACTGTGAGTCTGGTATCACACAAGAGTCCCCTTTCCCTTACAGAGGACAGTGTCTGTCCAAAGGTCATCTAACACCAAGAACAGTCACCACACACTGTGAGTCTGGTATCACACAAGAGTCCCCTTTCCCTTACAGAGGACAGTGTCTGTCCAAAGCTCATCTAACACCAAGAACAGTCACCACACACTGTGAGTCTGGTATCACACAAGAGCCCCCTTTCCCTTACAGAGGACAGTGTCTGTCCAAAGGTCATCTAGTACCAAGAACAGCCACTACACACTGTGAGTCTGGTATCACACAAGAGTCCCCTTTCCCTCACAGAGGACAGTGTCTGTCCAAAGGTCATCTAACACCAAGAAGTCACCACACACTGTGAGTCTGGTATCACACAAGAGTCCCCTTTCCCTCACAGAGGACAGTGTCTGTCCAAAAGTCATCTAACACCAAGAACAGCCACCACACACAGTGAGTCTGGTATCACACAAGAGCCCCCTTTCCCTTACAGAGGACAGTGTCTGTCCAAAGGTGATCTAGTACCAAGAACAGTCACCACACACTGTGAGTCTGGTATCACACAAGAGTCTCCTTTCCCTTACAGAGGACAGTGTCTGTCCAAAGGTGATCTAGTATCAAGAACAGTCACCACACACTGTGAGTCTGGTATCACACAAGAGTCCCCTTTCCCTTACAGAGGACAGTGTCTGTCCAAAGGTGATCTAGTACCAAGAACAGTCACCACACACTGTGAGTCTGGTATCACACAAGAGTCTCCTTTCCCTTACAGAGGACAGTGTCTGTCCAAAGGTGATCTAGTACCAAGAACAGTCACCACACACTGTGAGTCTGGTATCACACAAGAGTCCCCTTTCCCTTACAGAGGACAGTGTCTGTCCAAAGGTGATCTAGTACCAAGAACAGCCACCACACACAGTGAGTCGAGTATCACACAAGAGTCTCCTTTCCCTTACAGAGGACAGTGTCTGTCCAAAGGTCATCTAACACCAAGAACAGCCACCACACACTGTGAGTCTGGTATCACACAAGAGTCTCCTTTCCCTTACAGAGGACAGTGTCTGTGCAAAGGTCATCTAACACCAAGAACAGTCACCACACACTGAGTCTGGTATCACACAAGAGTCCCCTTTCCCTCACAGAGGACAGTGTCTGTCCAAAGGTGATCTAACACCAAGAACAGTCACCACACACTGTGAGTCTGGTGTCACACAAGAGTCTCCTTTCCCTCACAGAGGACAGTGTCTGTCCAAAGGTGATCTAGTACCAAGAACAGCCACCACACACTGTGAGTCTGGTATCACACAAGAGTCCCCTTTCCCTCACAGAGGACAGTGTCTGTCCAAAGGTGATCTAGTATCAAGAACAGTCACCACACACTGTGAGTTTGGTATCACACAAGAGTCCCCTTTCCCTCACAGAGGACAGTGTCTGTCCAAAGGTGATCTAGTATCAAGAACAGTCACCACACACTGTGAGTTTGGTATCACACAAGAGTCCCCTTTCCCTCACAGAGGACAGTGTCTGTCCAAAGGTCATCTAACACCAAGAACAGCCACCACACACTGTGAGTCTGGTATCACACAAGAGTCCCCTTTCCCTCACAGAGGACAGTGTCTGTCCAAAGGTGATCTAGTATCAAGAACAGTCACCACACACTGTGAGTTTGGTATCACACAAGAGTCCCCTTTCCCTCACAGAGGACAGTGTCTGTCCAAAGGTGATCTAGTACCAAGAACAGCCACCACACACTGTGAGTCTGGTATCACACAAGAGTCCCCTTTCCCTCACAGAGGACAGTGTCTGTCCAAAGGTCATCTAACACCAAGGACAGTCACCACACACTGTGAGTCTGGTATCACACAAGAGTCCCCTTTCCCTCACACAGGACAGTGTCTGTCCTAAGGTGATCTAGTACCAAGAACAGCCACCACACACTGTGAGTCTGGTATCACACAAGAGTCCACTTTCCCTCACAGAGGACAGTGTCTGTCCAAAGGTCATCTAACACCAAGAACAGCCACCACACACTGTGAGTTTGGTATCACACAAGAGTCCCCTTTCCCTTACAGAGGACAGTGTCTGTCCAAAGGTGATCTAACACCAAGAACAGTCACCACACACTGTGAGTCTGGTATCACACAAGAGTCCCCTTTCCCTCACAGAGGACAGTGTCTGTCCAAAGGTGATCTAGTATCAAGAACAGTCACCACACACTGTGAGTCTGGTATCACACAAGAGTCTCCTTTCCCTCACAGAGGACACTGTCTGTCCAAAGGTGATCTAGTACCAAGAACAGCCACCACACACTGTGAGTCTGGTATCACACAAGAGTCCACTTTCCCTCACAGAGGACAGTGTCTGTCCAAAGGTCATCTAACACCAAGAACAGCCACCACACACTGTGAGTCTGGTATCACACAAGAGTCCCCTTTCCCTCACAGAGGACAGTGTCTGTCCAAAGGTGATCTAGTATCAAGAACAGTCACCACACACTGTGAGTCTGGTGTCACACAAGAGTCTCCTTTCCCTCACAGAGGATAGTGTCTGTCCAAAGGTGATCTAACACCAAGAACAGCCACCACACACTGTGAGTCTGGTATCACACAAGAGTCTCCTTTCCCTCACAGAGGACAGTATCTGTCCAAAGGTGATCTAGTACCAAGAACAGTCACCACACACTGTGAGTCTGGTGTCACACAAGAGTCTCCTTTCCCTCACAGAGGACAGTGTCTGTCCAAAGGTGATCTAGTATCAAGAACAGTCACCACACACTGTGAGTCTGGTATCACACAAGAGTCTCCTTTCCCTCACAGAGGACAGTGTCTGTCCAAAGGTGATCTAGTATCAAGAACAGTCACCACACACTGTGAGTCTGGTATCACACAAGAGTCCCCTTTCCCTCACAGAGGACAGTGTCTGTCCAAAGGTGATCTAGTACCAAGAACAGTCACCACACACTGTGAGTCTGGTGTCACACAAGAGTCTCCTTTCCCTCACAGAGGACAGTGTCTGTCCAAAGGTCACCTAGCACCAAGAACAGCCACCACACACTGTGAGTCTGGTATCACACAAGAGTCCCCTTTCCCTCACAGAGGACAGTGTCTGTCCAAAGGTCACCTAGCACCAAGAACAGCCACCACACACTGTGAGTCTGGTATCACACAAGAGTCTCCTTTCCGTCACAGAGGACAGTGTCTGTCCAAAGGTGATCTAGTACCAAGAACAGCCACCACACACTGTGAGTCTGGTATCACACAAGAGTCCCCTTTCCCTCACAGAGGACAGTGTCTGTCCAAAGGTGATCTAGAACCAAGAACAGTCATCACACACTGTGAGTCTGGTATCACACAAGAGTCCCCTTTCCCTCACAGAGGACTGTGTCTGTCCAAAGGTGATCTAGAACCAAGAACAGCCACCACACACTGTGAGTCTGGTATCACACAAGAGTCCCCTTTCCCTCACAGAGGACAGTGTCTGTCCAAAGGTCACCTAGCACCAAGAACAGCCACCACACACTGTGAGTCTGGTATCACACAAGAGTCTCCTTTCCGTCACAGAGGACAGTGTCTGTCCAAAGGTGATCTAGTACCAAGAACAGCCACCACACACTGTGAGTTTGGTATCACACAAGAGTCCCCTTTCCCTCACAGAGGACAGTGTCTGTCCAAAGGTGATCTAGTACCAAGAACAGTCACCACACACTGTGAGTCTGGTATCACACAAGAGTCTCCTTTCCCTCACAGAGGACAGTGTCTGTCCAAAGGTCACCTAGCACCAAGAACAGCCACCACACACTGTGAGTCTGGTATCACACAAGAGTCCCCTTTCCCTCACAGAGGACAGTGTCTGTCCAAAGGTCACCTAGCACCAAGAACAGCCACCACACACTGTGAGTCTGGTATCACACAAGAGTCCCCTTTCCCTCACAGAGGACAGTGTCTGTCCAAAGGTCACCTAGCACCAAGAACAGCCACCACACACTGTGAGTCTGGTATCACACAAGAGTCTCCTTTCCGTCACAGAGGACAGTGTCTGTCCAAAGGTGATCTAGTACCAAGAACAGCCACCACACACTGTGAGTCTGGTATCACACAAGAGTCCCCTTTCCCTCACAGAGGACAGTGTCTGTCCAAAGGTGATCTAGAACCAAGAACAGTCATCACACACTGTGAGTCTGGTATCACACAAGAGTCTCCTTTCCGTCACAGAGGACAGTGTCTGTCCAAAGGTCACCTAGCACCAAGAACAGCCACCACACACTGTGAGTCTGGTATCACACAAGAGTCTCCTTTCCGTCACAGAGGACAGTGTCTGTCCAAAGGTGATCTAGTACCAAGAACAGCCACCACACACTGTGAGTCTGGTATCACACAAGAGTCCCCTTTCCCTCACAGAGGACAGTGTCTGTCCAAAGGTGATCTAACACCAAGAACAGCCACCACACACTGTGAGTCTGGTATCACACAAGAGTCCCCTTTCCCTCACAGAGGGCAGTGTCTGTCCAAAGGTGATCTAACACCAAGAACAGTCACCACACACTGTGAGTCTGGTATCACACAAGAGTCTCCTTTCCGTCACAGAGGACAGTGTCTGTCCAAAGGTGATCTAGTACCAAGAACAGCCACCACACACTGTGAGTCTGGTATCACACAAGAGTCCCCTTTCCCTCACAGAGGACAGTGTCTGTCCAAAGGTGATCTAGTACCAAGAACAGCCACCACACACTGTGAGTCTGGTATCACACAAGAGTCCCCTTTCCCTCACAGAGGACAGTGTCTGTCCAAAGGTGATCTAGTACCAAGAACAGCCACCACACACTGTGAGTCTGGTATCACACAAGAGTCTCCTTTCCCTCACAGTGGACAGTGTCTGTCCAAAGGTGATCTAGTATCCAGAACAGCCACCACACACTGTGAGTCTGGTATCACACAAGAGTCCCCTTTCCCTCACAGAGGACAGTGTCTGTCCAAAGGTGATCTAGTACCAAGAACAGTCACCACACACTGTGAGTCTGGTATCACACAAGAGTCTCCTTTCCCTCACAGAGGACAGTGTCTGTCCAAAGGTGATCTAGTACCAAGAACAGTCACCACACACTGTGAGTCTGGTATCACACAAGAGTCCCCTTTCCCTCACAGAGGACAGTGTCTGTCCAAAGGTGATCTAGTACCAAGAACAGTCACCACACACTGTGAGTCTGGTATCACACAAGAGTCTCCTTTCCCTCACAGAGGACAGTGTCTGTCCAAAGGTGATGTAGTATCAAGAACAGTCACCACACACTGTGAGTCTGGTATCACACAAGAGTCTCCTTTCCCTCACAGAGGACAGTGTCTGTCCAAAGGTGATCTAACACCAAGAACAGTCACCACACACTGAGTCTGGTATCACACAAGAGTCCCCTTTCCCTCACAGAGGACTGTGTCTGTCAAAAGGTGATCTAGAACCAAGAACAGCCACCACACACTGTGAGTCTGGTATCACACAAGAGTCCCCTTTCCCTCACAGAGGACAGTGTCTGTCCAAAGGTCACCTAGCACCAAGAACAGCCACCACACACTGTGAGTCTGGTATCACACAAGAGTCTCCTTTCCGTCACAGAGGACAGTGTCTGTCCAAAGGTGATCTAGTACCAAGAACAGCCACCACACACTGTGAGTTTGGTATCACACAAGAGTCCCCTTTCCCTCACAGAGGACAGTGTCTGTCCAAAGGTGATCTAGTACCAAGAACAGTCACCACACACTGTGAGTCTGGTATCACACAAGAGTCCCCTTTCCCTCACAGAGGACAGTGTCTGTCCAAAGGTGATCTAGTACCAAGAACAGTCACCACACACTGTGAGTCTGGTATCACACAAGAGTCTCCTTTCCCTCACAGAGGACAGTGTCTGTCCAAAGGTGATGTAGTATCAAGAACAGTCACCACACACTGTGAGTCTGGTATCACACAAGAGTCTCCTTTCCCTTACAGAGGACAGTGTCTGTGCAAAGGTCATCTAACACCAAGAACAGTCACCACACACTGAGTCTGGTATCACACAAGAGTCCCCTTTCCCTCACAGAGGACAGTGTCTGTCCAAAGGTGATCTAACACCAAGAACAGTCACCACACACTGTGAGTCTGGTGTCACACAAGAGTCTCCTTTCCCTCACAGAGGACAGTGTCTGTCCAAAGGTGATCTAGTACCAAGAACAGCCACCACACACTGTGAGTCTGGTATCACACAAGAGTCTCCTTTCCCTCACAGAGGACAGTATCTGTCCAAAGGTGATCTAGTACCAAGAACAGCCACCACACACTGTGAGTCTGGTATCACACAAGAGTCCCCTTTCCCTCACAGAGGACAGTGTCTGTCCAAAGGTGATCTAGTACCAAGAACAGCCACCACACACTGTGAGTTTGGTATCACACAAGAGTCTCCTTTCCCTCACAGAGGACAGTGTCTGTCCAAAGGTGATCTAGTACCAAGAACAGTCACCACACACTGTGAGTCTGGTATCACACAAGAGTCCCCTTTCCCTTACAGAGGACAGTGTCTGTCCAAAGGTGATCTAGTACCAAGAACAGCCACCACACACTGTGAGTCTGGTATCACACAAGAGTCCCCTTTCCCTCACAGAGGACAGTGTCTGTCCAAAGGTGATTTAGTATCAAGAACAGTCACCACACACTGTGAGTCTGGTATCACACAAGAGTCCCCTTTCCCTCACAGAGGACAGTGTCTGTCCAAAGGTGATTTAGTATCAAGAACAGCCACCACACACTGTGAGTCTGGTATCACACAAGAGTCCCCTTTCCCTCACAGAGGACAGTGTCTGTCCAAAGGTCATCTAACACCAAGAACAGTTGTCATATTTGCCGACTGACCTGGTATCCCGCCAGCGATAACTGTTTCTTCGTAGTGGAGGACCTAACCTCCCCAAACAGACTGCATGACTCGCATTGTGAGTTTCCGCTGTCACCTTCTTCGTACTGGTGGACCTAACCTACCTCAACAGACTGCACGTCTTGCATTGTGAGTTTCCGCTGTCACCTTCTTCGTACTGGTGGACCTAACCTACCTCAACAGACTGCACGTCTCGCATTGTGAGTTTCCGCTGTCACCTTCTTGGTTCTGGTGGACCTAACCTACCCCAACAGACTGCACGTCTCGCATTGTGAGTTTCCGCTGTCACCTTCTTCGTACTGGTGGACCTAACCTACCTCAACAGACTGCACGTCTCGCATTGTGAGTTTCCGCTGTCACCTTCTTCGTACTGGTGGACCTAACCTACCCCAACAGACTGCACGTCTCGCATTGTGAGTTTCCGCTGTCGCCTTCTTGGTTCTGGTGGACCTAACCTACCCCAACAGACTGCACGTCTCGCATTGTGAGTTTCCGCTGTCGCCTTCTTCGTACTGGTGGATTTAACCTACCCCAACAGACTGCACGTCTCGCATTGTGAGTTTCCGCTGTCGCCTTCTTGGTTCTGGTGGACCTAACCTACCCCAACAGACTGCACGTCTCGCATTGTGAGTTTCCGCTGTCGCCTTCTTCGTACTGGTGGATCTAACCTACCCCAACAGACTGCACGTGTCGCATTGTGAGTTTCCGCTGTCGCCTTCTTCGTACTGGTGGATCTAACCTACCCCAACAGACTGCACGTCTCGCATTGTGAGTTTCCGCTGTCACCTTCTTCGTACTGGTGGATCTAACCTACCCCAACAGACTGCATGACTTGCATTGTGAGTTTCCGCTGTCACCTTCTTCGTACTGGTGGACCTAACCTACCTCAACAGACTGCATGACTTGCATTGTGAGTTTCCGCTGTCGCCTTCTTCGTACTGGTGGATCTAACCTACCCCAACAGACTGCATGACTCGCATTGTGAGTTTCCGCTGGCACCTTCTTCGTACTGGTGGATCTAACCTACCCCAACAGACTGCATGACTTGCATTGTGAGTTTCCGCTGTCACCTTCTTCGTACTGCTGGACCTAACCTACCACAACAGACTGCATGACTTGCATTGTGAGTTTCCGCTGTCGCCTTCTTCATACTGGTGGATCTAACCTACCTCAACAGACTGCATGACTCGCATTGTGAGTTTCCACTGTCACCTTCTTCGTACTGGTGGATCTAACCTACCCCAAGAGACTGCACGTCTCGCATTGTGAGTTTCCGCTGGCACCTTCTTCGTACTGGTGGACCTAACCTACCTCAACAGACTGCACGTCTCGCATTGTGAGTTTCCGCTGTCGCCTTCTTCGTACTGGTGGATCTAACCTACCTCAACAGACTGCACTACTCGCATTGTGAGTTTCCGCTGTCGCCTTCTTCGTACTGGTGGATCTAACCTACCTCAACAGACTGCACGTCTCGCATTGTGAGTTTCCGCTGTCGCCTTCTTCGTACTGGTGGATCTAACCTACCCCAAGAGACTGCACGTCTCGCATTGTGAGTTTCCGCTGGCACCTTCTTCGTACTGGTGGACCTAACCTACCCCAACAGACTGCATGACTCACATTGTGAGTTTCCGCTGTCACCTTCTTCGTACTGGTGGATCTAACCTACCCCAACAGACTGCACGTCTCGCATTGTGAGTTTCCACTGTCACCTTCTTGGTACTGGTGGATCTAACCTACCCCAACAGACTGCATGACTCACATTGTGAGTTTCCACTGTCACCTTCTTGGTACTGGTGGATCTAACCTACCTCAACAGACTGCACTACTCGCATTGTGAGTTTCCACTGTCACCTTCTTGGTACTGGTGGACCTAACCTACCTCAACAGACTGCATGACTCCCATTGTGAGTTTCCGCTGGCACCTTCTTCGTACTGGTGGATCTAACCTACCCCAACAGACTGCATGACTCCCATTGTGAGTTTCCGCTGGCACCTTCTTCGTACTGGTGGATCTAACCTACCCCAACAGACTGCATGACTCGCATTGTGAGTTTCCACTGTCACCTTCTTGGTACTGGTGGATCTAACCTACCTCAACAGACTGCACTACTCGCATTGTGAGTTTCCACTGTCACCTTCTTGGTACTGGTGGACCTAACCTACCTCAACAGACTGCACGTCTGGCATTGTGAGTTTCCACTGTCACCTTCTTCGTACTGGTGGACCTAACCTACCTCAACAGACTGCACGTCTCGCATTGTGAGTTTCCACTGTCACCTTCTTGGTACTGGTGGATCTAACCTACCCCAACAGACTGCACGTCTCGCATTGTGAGTTTCCACTGGCACCTTCTTGGTACTGGTGGATCTAACCTACCCCAACAGACTGCACGTCTCACATTGTGAGTTTCCACTGTCACCTTCTTCGTACTGGTGGATCTAACCTACCCCAACAGACTGCACGTCTCACATTGTGAGTTTCCACTGTCACCTTCTTGGTACTGGTGGATCTAACCTACCCCAACAGACTGCACGTCTCACATTGTGAGTTTCCACTGTCACCTTCTTGGTACTGGTGGATCTAACCTACCCCAACAGACTGCACGTCTCACATTGTGAGTTTCCACTGTCACCTTCTTGGTACTGGTGGACCTAACCTACCTCAACAGACTGCACGTCTGGCATTGTGAGTTTCCACTGTCACCTTCTTCGTACTGGTGGACCTAACCTACCTCAACAGACTGCACGTCTCGCATTGTGAGTTTCCACTGTCACCTTCTTGGTACTGGTGGATCTAACCTACCCCAACAGACTGCACGTCTCGCATTGTGAGTTTCCACTGTCACCTTCTTCGTACTGGTGGATCTAACCTACCCCAACAGACTGCACGTCTCACATTGTGAGTTTCCACTGTCACCTTCTTGGTACTGGTGGATCTAACCTACCCCAACAGACTGCACGTCTCACATTGTGAGTTTCCACTGTCACCTTCTTGGTACTGGTGGATCTAACCTACCCCAACAGACTGCACGTCTCACATTGTGAGTTTCCACTGGCACCTTCTTCGTACTGGTGGACCTAACCTACCCCAACAGACTGCACGTCTCGCATTGTGAGTTTCCACTGTCACCTTCTTCGTACTGGTGGATCTAACCTACCCCAACAGACTGCACGTCTCACATTGTGAGTTTCCACTGTCACCTTCTTCGTACTGGTGGACCTAACCTACCTCAACAGACTGCATGACTCCCATTGTGAGTTTCCACTGTCACCTTCTTGGTACTGGTGGATCTAACCTACCTCAACAGACTGCACGTCTCGCATTGTGAGTTTCCACTGTCACCTTCTTCGTACTGGTGGATCTAACCTACCCCAACAGACTGCACGTCTCGCATTGTGAGTTTCCACTGTCGCCTTCTTGGTACTGGTGGATCTAACCTACCCCAACAGACTGCACGTCTCGCATTGTGAGTTTCCACTGTCACCTTCTTGGTACTGGTGGATCTAACCTGCCCCAGCAGACTGCACGTCTCGCATTGTGAGTTTCCACTGTCACCTTCTTCGTACTGGTGGATCTAACCTACCTCAACAGACTGCACGTCTCGCATTGTGAGTTTCCACTGTCACCTTCTTGGTACTGGTGGATCTAACCTACCTCAACAGACTGCACGTCTCGCATTGTGAGTTTCCGCTGTCACCTTCTTCGTACTGGTGGACCTAACCTACCTCAACAGACTGCACGTCTCGCATTGTGAGTTTCCACTGTCACCTTCTTCGTACTGGTGCATCTAACCTACCCCAACAGACTGCACGTCTCACATTGTGAGTTTCCACTGTCACCTTCTTCATACTGGTGGATCTAACCTACCTCAACAGACTGCACGTCTCGCATTGTGAGTTTCCACTGTCACCTTCTTCGTACTGGTGGATCTAACCTACCCCAACAGACTGCATGACTCGCATTGTGAGTTTCCACTGTCACCTTCTTCGTACTGGTGGACCTAACCTACCCCAACAGACTGCACGTCTCGCATTGTGAGTTTCCACTGTCACCTTCTTGGTACTGGTGGACCTAACCTACCCCAACAGACTGCACGTCTCGCATTGTGAGTTTCCGCTGTCGCCTTCTTCGTACTGGTGGACCTAACCTACCTCAACAGACTGCACGTCTCGCATTGTGAGTTTCCGCTGTCGCCTTCTTGGTACTGGTGGATCTAACCTACCCCAACAGACTGCACGTCTCGCATTGTGAGTTTCCACTGTCACCTTCTTGGTACTGGTGGATCTAACCTGCCCCAGCAGACTGCACGTCTCGCATTGTGAGTTTCCACTGTCACCTTCTTGGTACTGGTGGATCTAACCTACCCCAACAGACTGCATGACTCGCATTGTGAGTTTCCGCTGTCACCTTCTTGGTACTGGTGGATCTAACCTACCCCAACAGACTGCATGACTCCCATTGTGAGTTTCCACTGGCACCTTCTTCGTACTGGTGGATCTAACCTACCCCAACAGACTGCATGACTCCCATTGTGAGTTTCCGCTGTCACCTTCTTGGTACTGGTGGATCTAACCTACCCCAACAGACTGCATGACTCCCATTGTGAGTTTCCGCTGTCACCTTCTTCGTACTGGTGGATCTAACCTACCCCAACAGACTGCATGACTCCCATTGTGAGTTTCCGCTGTCACCTTCTTCGTACTGGTGGATCTAACCTACCCCAACAGACTGCATGACTCCCATTGTGAGTTTCCACTGGCACCTTCTTGGTACTGGTGGATCTAACCTACCCCAACAGACTGCATGACTCGCATTGTGAGTTTCCGCTGTCACCTTCTTGGTACTGGTGGATCTAACCTACCCCAACAGACTGCATGACTCCCATTGTGAGTTTCCGCTGTCACCTTCTTGGTACTGGTGGATCTAACCTACCCCAACAGACTGCACGACTCACATTGTGAGTTTCCGCTGTCACCTTCTTCGTACTGGTGGATCTAACCTACCCCAACAGACTGCATGACTCGCATTGTGAGTTTCCACTGTCACCTTCTTGGTACTGGTGGATCTAACCTACCCCAACAGACTGCACGACTCACATTGTGAGTTTCCGCTGTCACCTTCTTCGTACTGGTGGATCTAACCTACCCCAACAGACTGCACGACTCACATTGTGAGTTTCCGCTGTCACCTTCTTCGTACTGGTGGATCTAACCTACCCCAACAGACTGCATGACTCGCATTGTGAGTTTCCGCTGTCACCTTCTTGGTACTGGTGGATCTAACCTACCCCAACAGACTGCACGACTCACATTGTGAGTTTCCGCTGGCACCTTCTTCGTACTGGTGGATCTAACCTACCCCAACAGACTGCATGACTCACATTGTGAGTTTCCACTGTCACCTTCTTGGTACTGGTGGATCTAACCTACCCCAACAGACTGCACGACTCACATTGTGAGTTTCCCCTTTCACCTTCTTCGTACTGGTGGATCTAACCTACCCCAACAGACTGCATGACTCGCATTGTGAGTTTCCACTGTCACCTTCTTGGTACTGGTGGATCTAACCTACCCCAACAGACTGCACGACTCACATTGTGAGTTTCCGCTGTCACCTTCTTCGTACTGGTGGATCTAACCTACCCCAACAGACTGCATGACTCGCATTGTGAGTTTCCGCTGTCACCTTCTTCGTACTGGTGGATCTAACCTACCCCAACAGACTGCATGACTCGCATTGTGAGTTTCCGCTGTCACCTTCTTGGTACTGGTGGATCTAACCTACCCCAACAGACTGCATGACTCGCATTGTGAGTTTCCGCTGTCACCTTCTTCGTACTGGTGGATCTAACCTACCCCAACAGACTGCATGACTCGCATTGTGAGTTTCCACTGTCACCTTCTTCGTACTGGTGGATCTAACCTACCCCAACAGACTGCATGACTCGCATTGTGAGTTTCCGCTGTCACCTTCTTGGTACTGGTGGATCTAACCTACCCCAACAGACTGCATGACTCGCATTGTGAGTTTCCGCTGTCACCTTCTTGGTACTGGTGGATCTAACCTACCCCAACAGACTGCATGACTCCCATTGTGAGTTTCCGCTGGCACCTTCTTGGTTCTGGTGGATCTAACCTACCTCAACAGACTGCATGACTCCCATTGTGAATTTCCACTGTCACCTTCTTGGTACTGGTGGATCTAACCTACCTCAACAGACTGCATGACTCCCATTGTGAATTTCCACTGTCACCTTCTTGGTACTGGTGGATCTAACCTACCTCAACAGACTGCATGACTCCCATTGTGAATTTCCACTGTCACCTTCTTGGTACTGGTGGATCTAACCTACCTCAACAGACTGCATGACTCCCATTGTGAATTTCCACTGTCACCTTCTTGGTACTGGTGGATCTAACCTACCTCAACAGACTGCATGACTCCCATTGTGAATTTCCACTGTCACCTTCTTGGTACTGGTGGATCTAACCTACCCCAACAGACTGCACGTCTCGCATTGTGAGTTTCCGCTGTCACCTTCTTCGTACTGGTGGACCTAACCTACCCCAACAGACTGCACGTCTCGCATTGTGAGTTTCCGCTGTCACCTTCTTCGTACTGGTGGACCTAACCTACCCCAACAGACTGCACGACTCACATTGTGAGTTTCCGCTGTCACCTTCTTCGTACTGGTGGATCTAACCTACCTCAACAGACTGCACGTCTCGCATTGTGAGTTTCCGCTGTCACCTTCTTCGTACTGGTGGATCTAACCTACCTCAACAGACTGCATGACTCGCATTGTGAGTTTCCGCTGTCACCTTCTTGGTACTGGTGGATCTAACCTACCCCAACAGACTGCATGACTCGCATTGTGAGTTTCCGCTGTCACCTTCTTCGTACTGGTGGATCTAACCTACCTCAACAGACTGCACGACTCACATTGTGAGTTTCCGCTGTCACCTTCTTCGTACTGGTGGTTCTAACCTACCTCAACAGACTGCATGACTCGCATTGTGAGTTTCCACTGGCACCTTCTTGGTACTGGTGGATCTAACCTACCCCAACAGACTGCACGACTCACATTGTGAGTTTCCGCTGTCACCTTCTTCGTACTGGTGGATCTAACCTACCCCAACAGACTGCATGACTCCCATTGTGAGTTTCCACTGGCACCTTCTTGGTACTGGTGGATCTAACCTACCCCAACAGACTGCATGACTCGCATTGTGAGTTTCCGCTGTCACCTTCTTGGTACTGGTGGATCTAACCTACCCCAACAGACTGCATGACTCCCATTGTGAGTTTCCGCTGTCACCTTCTTGGTACTGGTGGATCTAACCTACCCCAACAGACTGCACGACTCACATTGTGAGTTTCCGCTGTCACCTTCTTGGTACTGGTGGATCTAACCTACCCCAACAGACTGCATGACTCCCATTGTGAGTTTCCGCTGTCACCTTCTTGGTACTGGTGGATCTAACCTACCCCAACAGACTGCATGACTCGCATTGTGAGTTTCCGCTGTCACCTTCTTGGTACTGGTGGATCTAACCTACCCCAACAGACTGCACGACTCACATTGTGAGTTTCCGCTGTCACCTTCTTCGTACTGGTGGATCTAACCTACCCCAACAGACTGCATGACTCGCATTGTGAGTTTCCACTGTCACCTTCTTGGTACTGGTGGATCTAACCTACCCCAACAGACTGCACGACTCACATTGTGAGTTTCCGCTGTCACCTTCTTCGTACTGGTGGATCTAACCTACCCCAACAGACTGCACGACTCACATTGTGAGTTTCCGCTGTCACCTTCTTCGTACTGGTGGATCTAACCTACCCCAACAGACTGCATGACTCGCATAGTGAGTTTCCGCTGTCACCTTCTTGGTACTGGTGGATCTAACCTACCCCAACAGACTGCACGACTCGCATTGTGAGTTTCCGCTGTCACCTTCTTGGTACTGGTGGACCTAACCTACCCCAACAGACTGCATGACTCGCATTGTGAGTTTCCGCTGTCACCTTCTTGGTACTGGTGGATCTAACCTACCCCAACAGACTGCACGACTCACATTGTGAGTTTCCCCTGTCACCTTCTTGGTACTGGTGGACCTAACCTACCCCAACAGACTGCATGACTCGCATTGTGAGTTTCCACTGTCACCTTCTTGGTACTGGTGGATCTAACCTACCCCAACAGACTGCATGACTCGCATTGTGAGTTTCCACTGTCACCTTCTTGGTACTGGTGGATCTAACCTACCCCAACAGACTGCATGACTCCCATTGTGAATTTCCCCTGTCACCTTCTTGGTACTGGTGGACCTAACCTACCCCAACAGACTGCACGTCTCGCATTGTGAGTTTCCGCTGTCACCTTCTTGGTACTGGTGGATCTAACCTACCTCAACAGACTGCATGACTCCCATTGTGAATTTCCACTGTCACCTTCTTGGTACTGGTGGATCTAACCTACCTCAACAGACTGCATGACTCCCATTGTGAATTTCCACTGTCACCTTCTTGGTACTGGTGGATCTAACCTACCTCAACAGACTGCATGACTCCCATTGTGAATTTCCACTGTCACCTTCTTGGTACTGGTGGATCTAACCTGCCCCAACAGACTGCACGTCTCGCATTGTGAGTTTCCGCTGTCACCTTCTTCGTACTGGTGGACCTAACCTACCCCAACAGACTGCACGTCTCGCATTGTGAGTTTCCGCTGTCACCTTCTTCGTACTGGTGGACCTAACCTACCCCAACAGACTGCACGACTCACATTGTGAGTTTCCGCTGTCACCTTCTTCGTACTGGTGGATCTAACCTACCCCAACAGACTGCATGACTCGCATTGTGAGTTTCCACTGTCACCTTCTTGGTACTGGTGGATCTAACCTACCCCAACAGACTGCACGTCTCGCATTGTGAGTTTCCGCTGTCGCCTTCTTCGTACTGGTGGACCTAACCTACCCCAACAGACTGCACGTCTCGCATTGTGAGTTCCCGCTGGCACCTTCTTCGTACTGGTGGATCTAACCTACCCCAACAGACTGCACGTCTCGCATTGTGAGTTCCCGCTGGCACCTTCTTCGTACTGGTGGATCTAACCTACCCCAACAGACTGCACGTCTCGCATTGTGAGTTCCCGCTGGCACCTTCTTCGTACTGGTGGATCTAACCTACCCCAACAGACTGCACGTCTCGCATTGTGAGTTTCCACTGTCACCTTCTTGGTACTGGTGGATCTAACCTACCCCAACAGACTGCATGACTCGCATTGTGAGTTTCCACTGTCACCTTCTTGGTACTGGTGGATCTAACCTACCCCAACAGACTGCACGTCTCGCATTGTGAGTTCCCGCTGGCACCTTCTTCGTACTGGTGGATCTAACCTACCCCAACAGACTGCACGTCTCGCATTGTGAGTTCCCGCTGGCACCTTCTTCGTACTGGTGGACCTAACCTACCCCAACAGACTGCATGACTCGCATTGTGAGTTTCCGCTGTCACCTTCTTGGTACTGGTGGATCTAACCTACCCCAACAGACTGCATGACTCGCATTGTGAGTTTCCGCTGTCACCTTCTTGGTACTGGTGGATCTAACCTACCCAAACAGACTGCATGACTCGCATTGTGAGTTTCCACTGTCACCTTCTTCGTACTGGTGGACCTAACCTACCTCAACAGACTGCATGACTCGCATTGTGAGTTTCCGCTGTCACCTTCTTCGTACTGGTGGATCTAACCTACCCCAACAGACTGCATGACTCGCATTGTGAGTTTCCACTGTCACCTTCTTCGTACTGGTGGATCTAACCTACCCCAACAGACTGCATGTCTCGCATTGTGAGTTTCCACTGTCACCTTCTTCGTACTGGTGGATCTAACCTACCTCAACAGACTGCATGTCTCGCATTGTGAGTTTCCACTGTCACCTTCTTCGTACTGGTGGACCTAACCTACCTCAACAGACTGCATGTCTCGCATTGTGAGTTTCCGCTGTCACCTTCTTCGTACTGGTGGATCTAACCTACCCCAACAGACTGCATGTCTCGCATTGTGAGTTTCCGCTGTCACCTTCTTCGTACTGGTGGACCTAACCTACCTCAACAGACTGCATGTCTCGCATTGTGAGTTTCCACTGTCACCTTCTTCGTACTGGTGGATCTAACCTACCCCAACAGACTGCATGTCTCGCATTGTGAGTTTCCGCTGTCACCTTCTTCGTACTGGTGGACCTAACCTACCTCAACAGACTGCATGTCTCGCATTGTGAGTTTCCACTGTCACCTTCTTCGTACTGGTGGATCTAACCTACCCCAACAGACTGCACGTCTCGCATTGTGAGTTTCCACTGTCACCTTCTTGGTACTGGTGGACCTAACCTACCCCAACAGACTGCATGACTCGCATTGTGAGTTTCCACTGTCACCTTCTTGGTACTGGTGGATCTAACCTAGCTCAACAGACTGCATGACTCGCATTGTGAGTTTCCCCTGTCACCTTCTTCGTACTGGTGGATCTAACCTACCCCAACAGACTGCACGTCTCGCATTGTGAGTTTCCACTGTCACCTTCTTCGTACTGGTGGACCTAACCTACCTCAACAGACTGCACTACTCGCATTGTGAGTTTCCACTGTCACCTTCTTGGTACTGGTGGACCTAACCTACCTCAACAGACTGCACGTCTCGCATTGTGAGTTTCCGCTGGCACCTTCTTGGTACTGTTGGATCTAACCTACCTCAACAGACTGCACTACTCGCATTGTGAGTTTCCACTGTCACCTTCTTCGTACTGGTGGACCTAACCTACCTCAACAGACTGCACTACTCGCATTGTGAGTTTCCACTGTCACCTTCTTGGTACTGGTGGACCTAACCTACCCCAACAGACTGCACGTCTCGCATTGTGAGTTTCCGCTGGCACCTTCTTGGTACTGGTGGATCTAACCTACCTCAACAGACTGCATGACTCGCATTGTGAGTTTCCACTGTCACCTTCTTGGTACTGGTGGATCTAACCTACCTCAACAGACTGCATGACTCGCATTGTGAGTTTCCACTGTCACCTTCTTCGTACTGGTGGACCTAACCTACCTCAACAGACTGCACGTCTCGCATTGTGAGTTTCCACTGTCACCTTCTTGGTACTGGTGGATCTAACCTACCTCAACAGACTGCATGACTCCCATTGTGAGTTTCCACTGTCACCTTCTTGGTACTGGTGGATCTAACCTACCTCAACAGACTGCATGACTCGCATTGTGAGTTTCCACTGTCACCTTCTTGGTACTGGTGGATCTAACCTACCTCAACAGACTGCACGTCTCGCATTGTGAGTTTCCACTGTCACCTTCTTGGTACTGGTGGATCTAACCTACCTCAACAGACTGCATGACTCCCATTGTGAGTTTCCGCTGTCACCTTCTTGGTACTGGTGGATCTAACCTAGCTCAACAGACTGCATGACTCGCATTGTGAGTTTCCCCTGTCACCTTCTTCGTACTGGTGGACCTAACCTACCTCAACAGACTGCATGACTCGCATTGTGAGTTTCCCCTGTCACCTTCTTCGTACTGGTGGATCTAACCTACCTCAACAGACTGCATGACTCCCATTGTGAGTTTCCACTGTCACCTTCTTGGTACTGGTGGATCTAACCTACCCCAACAGACTGCATGACTCCCATTGTGAGTTTCCACTGTCACCTTCTTGGTACTGGTGGATCTAACCTACCTCAACAGACTGCATGACTCCCATTGTGAGTTTCCACTGTCACCTTCTTGGTACTGGTGGATCTAACCTACCCCAACAGACTGCATGACTCCCATTGTGAGTTTCCACTGTCACCTTCTTGGTACTGGTGGATCTAACCTACCTCAACAGACTGCATGACTCCCATTGTGAGTTTCCGCTGTCACCTTCTTGGTACTGGTGGATCTAACCTACCCCAACAGACTGCATGACTCCCATTGTGAGTTTCCACTGTCACCTTCTTGGTACTGGTGGATCTAACCTACCTCAACAGACTGCACGTCTCCCATTGTGAGTTTCCACTGTCACCTTCTTGGTACTGGTGGATCTAACCTACCTCAACAGACTGCATGACTCCCATTGTGAGTTTCCGCTGTCACCTTCTTGGTACTGGTGGACCTAACCTACCCCAACAGACTGCACGTCTCACATTGTGAGTTTCCCCTGTCACCTTCTTCGTACTGGTGGACCTAACCTACCTCAACAGACTGCATGTCTCACATTGTGAGTTTCCCCTGTCACCTTCTTCGTACTGGTGGACCTAACCTACCTCAACAGACTGCATGACTCGCATTGTGAGTTTCCCCTGTCACCTTCTTGGTACTGGTGGATCTAACCTACCTCAACAGACTGCACGTCTCCCATTGTGAGTTTCCACTGTCACCTTCTTGGTACTGGTGGATCTAACCTACCTCAACAGACTGCACGTCTCCCATTGTGAGTTTCCGCTGTCACCTTCTTGGTACTGGTGGATCTAACCTACCTCAACAGACTGCACGTCTCCCATTGTGAGTTTCCGCTGTCACCTTCTTGGTACTGGTGGATCTAACCTACCTCAACAGACTGCACGTCTCGCATTGTGAGTTTCCGCTGTCACCTTCTTCGTACTGGTGGACCTAACCTACCTCAACAGACTGCACGTCTCGCATTGTGAGTTTCCACTGTCACCTTCTTCGTACTGGTGGATCTAACCTACCCCAACAGACTGCATGACTCCCATTGTGAGTTTCCGCTGTCACCTTCTTGGTACTGGTGGACCTAACCTACCCCAACAGACTGCACGTCTCGCATTGTGAGTTTCCCCTGTCACCTTCTTCGTACTGGTGGATCTAACCTACCCCAACAGACTGCACGTCTCACATTGTGAGTTTCCGCTGTCACCTTCTTGGTACTGGTGGACCTAACCTACCCCAACAGACTGCACGTCTCGCATTGTGAGTTTCCCCTGTCACCTTCTTCGTACTGGTGGATCTAACCTACCCCAACAGACTGCACGTCTCGCATTGTGAGTTTCCACTGTCACCTTCTTGGTACTGGTGGACCTAACCTACCCCAACAGACTGCATGACTCGCATTGTGAGTTTCCACTGTCACCTTCTTGGTACTGGTGGATCTAACCTAGCTCAACAGACTGCATGACTCGCATTGTGAGTTTCCCCTGTCACCTTCTTCGTACTGGTGGATCTAACCTACCCCAACAGACTGCACGTCTCGCATTGTGAGTTTCCACTGTCACCTTCTTCGTACTGGTGGACCTAACCTACCCCAACAGACTGCACGTCTCGCATTGTGAGTTTCCGCTGGCACCTTCTTGGTACTGGTGGATCTAACCTACCTCAACAGACTGCACGTCTCGCATTGTGAGTTTCCGCTGTCACCTTCTTCGTACTGGTGGATCTAACCTACCTCAACAGACTGCACGTCTCGCATTGTGAGTTTCCGCTGTCACCTTCTTCGTACTGGTGGATCTAACCTACCCCAACAGACTGCACGTCTCGCATTGTGAGTTTCCGCTGTCACCTTCTTCGTACTGGTGGATCTAACCTACCTCAACAGACTGCACGTCTCGCATTGTGAGTTTCCGCTGTCACCTTCTTCGTACTGGTGGATCTAACCTACCTCAACAGACTGCACGTCTCGCATTGTGAGTTTCCGCTGGCACCTTCTTGGTACTGGTGGATCTAACCTACCCCAACAGACTGCACGACTCGCATTGTGAGTTTCCACTGTCACCTTCTTGGTACTGGTGGATCTAACCTACCTCAACAGACTGCATGACTCGCATTGTGAGTTTCCACTGTCACCTTCTTCGTACTGGTGGACCTAACCTACCTCAACAGACTGCACGTCTCGCATTGTGAGTTTCCACTGTCACCTTCTTGGTACTGGTGGATCTAACCTACCTCAACAGACTGCATGACTCCCATTGTGAGTTTCCACTGTCACCTTCTTGGTACTGGTGGATCTAACCTACCTCAACAGACTGCATGACTCGCATTGTGAGTTTCCACTGTCACCTTCTTGGTACTGGTGGATCTAACCTACCTCAACAGACTGCACGTCTCGCATTGTGAGTTTCCACTGTCACCTTCTTGGTACTGGTGGATCTAACCTACCTCAACAGACTGCATGACTCCCATTGTGAGTTTCCGCTGTCACCTTCTTGGTACTGGTGGATCTAACCTACCCCAACAGACTGCATGACTCCCATTGTGAATTTCCACTGTCACCTTCTTGGTACTGGTGGATCTAACCTACCCCAACAGACTGCATGACTCCCATTGTGAGTTTCCGCTGTCACCTTCTTGGTACTGGTGGATCTAACCTAGCTCAACAGACTGCATGACTCGCATTGTGAGTTTCCGCTGTCACCTTCTTGGTACTGGTGGATCTAACCTACCTCAACAGACTGCATGACTCCCATTGTGAGTTTCCGCTGTCACCTTCTTGGTACTGGTGGATCTAACCTACCTCAACAGACTGCATGACTCCCATTGTGAGTTTCCACTGTCACCTTCTTGGTACTGGTGGATCTAACCTACCCCAACAGACTGCATGACTCCCATTGTGAGTTTCCACTGTCACCTTCTTGGTACTGGTGGATCTAACCTACCCCAACAGACTGCATGACTCCCATTGTGAGTTTCCACTGTCACCTTCTTGGTACTGGTGGATCTAACCTACCCCAACAGACTGCATGACTCCCATTGTGAGTTTCCGCTGTCACCTTCTTGGTACTGGTGGACCTAACCTACCCCAACAGACTGCACGTCTCACATTGTGAGTTTCCACTGTCACCTTCTTGGTACTGGTGGATCTAACCTACCTCAACAGACTGCATGACTCCCATTGTGAGTTTCCGCTGTCACCTTCTTGGTACTGGTGGACCTAACCTACCCCAACAGACTGCACGTCTCGCATTGTGAGTTTCCCCTGTCACCTTCTTCGTACTGGTGGACCTAACCTACCTCAACAGACTGCATGACTCGCATTGTGAGTTTCCCCTGTCACCTTCTTCGTACTGGTGGACCTAACCTACCCCAACAGACTGCATGACTCGCATTGTGAGTTTCCCCTGTCACCTTCTTCGTACTGGTGGACCTAACCTACCTCAACAGACTGCATGACTCGCATTGTGAGTTTCCCCTGTCACCTTCTTCGTACTGGTGGACCTAACCTACCTCAACAGACTGCATGACTCGCATTGTGAGTTTCCCCTGTCACCTTCTTCGTACTGGTGGACCTAACCTACCTCAACAGACTGCATGACTCGCATTGTGAGTTTCCCCTGTCACCTTCTTCGTACTGGTGGATCTAACCTACCTCAACAGACTGCATGACTCGCATTGTGAGTTTCCCCTGTCACCTTCTTCGTACTGGTGGATCTAACCTACCTCAACAGACTGCATGACTCGCATTGTGAGTTTCCGCTGTCACCTTCTTGGTACTGGTGGACCTAACCTACCCCAACAGACTGCACGTCTCACATTGTGAGTTTCCCCTGTCACCTTCTTCGTACTGGTGGACCTAACCTACCTCAACAGACTGCATGACTCGCATTGTGAGTTTCCCCTGTCACCTTCTTCGTACTGGTGGATCTAACCTACCTCAACAGACTGCATGACTCCCATTGTGAGTTTCCACTGTCACCTTCTTGGTACTGGTGGATCTAACCTACCTCAACAGACTGCAGGACTCCCATTGTGAGTTTCCACTGTCACCTTCTTGGTACTGGTGGATCTAACCTACCTCAACAGACTGCAGGACTCCCATTGTGAGTTTCCACTGTCACCTTCTTGGTACTGGTGGATCTAACCTACCTCAACAGACTGCATGACTCCCATTGTGAGTTTCCGCTGTCACCTTCTTGGTACTGGTGGATCTAACCTACCTCAACAGACTGCATGACTCCCATTGTGAGTTTCCGCTGTCACCTTCTTGGTACTGGTGGACCTAACCTACCTCAACAGACTGCAGGACTCGCATTGTGAGTTTCCGCTGTCACCTTCTTCGTACTGGTGGACCTAACCTACCTCAACAGACTGCACGTCTCGCATTGTGAGTTTCCACTGTCACCTTCTTCGTACTGGTGGATCTAACCTACCCCAACAGACTGCATGACTCCCATTGTGAGTTTCCGCTGTCACCTTCTTGGTACTGGTGGACCTAACCTACCCCAACAGACTGCACGTCTCACATTGTGAGTTTCCCCTGTCACCTTCTTCGTACTGGTGGATCTAACCTACCCCAACAGACTGCATGACTCACATTGTGAGTTTCCACTGTCACCTTCTTGGTACTGGTGGACCTAACCTACCCCAACAGACTGCACGTCTCACATTGTGAGTTTCCCCTGTCACCTTCTTCGTACTGGTGGATCTAACCTACCCCAACAGACTGCACGTCTCACATTGTGAGTTTCCGCTGTCACCTTCTTGGTACTGGTGGACCTAACCTACCCCAACAGACTGCACGTCTCGCATTGTGAGTTTCCCCTGTCACCTTCTTCGTACTGGTGGATCTAACCTACCCCAACAGACTGCACGTCTCGCATTGTGAGTTTCCCCTGTCACCTTCTTCGTACTGGTGGATCTAACCTACCCCAACAGACTGCACGTCTCACATTGTGAGTTTCCGCTGTCACCTTCTTGGTACTGGTGGACCTAACCTACCCCAACAGACTGCACGTCTCGCATTGTGAGTTTCCCCTGTCACCTTCTTCGTACTGGTGGATCTAACCTACCCCAACAGACTGCATGACTCCCATTGTGAGTTTCCGCTGTCACCTTCTTGGTACTGGTGGATCTAACCTACCTCAACAGACTGCATGACTCCCATTGTGAGTTTCCCCTGTCACCTTCTTCGTACTGGTGGATCTAACCTACCCCAACAGACTGCACGTCTCACATTGTGAGTTTCCGCTGTCACCTTCTTGGTACTGGTGGACCTAACCTACCCCAACAGACTGCATGACTCCCATTGTGAGTTTCCCCTGTCACCTTCTTCGTACTGGTGGATCTAACCTACCCCAACAGACTGCATGACTCGCATTGTGAGTTTCCCCTGTCACCTTCTTCGTACTGGTGGATCTAACCTACCCCAACAGACTGCACGTCTCACATTGTGAGTTTCCGCTGTCACCTTCTTGGTACTGGTGGACCTAACCTACCCCAACAGACTGCACGTCTCGCATTGTGAGTTTCCGCTGTCACCTTCTTGGTACTGGTGGACCTAACCTACCCCAACAGACTGCACGTCTCACATTGTGAGTTTCCGCTGTCACCTTCTTGGTACTGGTGGACCTAACCTACCCCAACAGACTGCACGTCTCGCATTGTGAGTTTCCCCTGTCACCTTCTTCGTACTGGTGGATCTAACCTACCCCAACAGACTGCACGTCTCCCATTGTGAGTTTCCCCTGTCACCTTCTTCGTACTGGTGGATCTAACCTACCCCAACAGACTGCATGACTCACATTGTGAGTTTCCGCTGTCACCTTCTTGGTACTGGTGGACCTAACCTACCCCAACAGACTGCACGTCTCACATTGTGAGTTTCCCCTGTCACCTTCTTCGTACTGGTGGATCTAACCTACCCCAACAGACTGCACGTCTCACATTGTGAGTTTCCCCTGTCACCTTCTTGGTACTGGTGGATCTAACCTACCCCAACAGACTGCATGACTCCCATTGTGAGTTTCCGCTGTCACCTTCTTGGTACTGGTGGATCTAACCTACCCCAACAGACTGCATGACTCACATTGTGAGTTTCCACTGTCACCTTCTTCGTACTGGTGGACCTAACCTACCCCAACAGACTGCACGTCTCACATTGTGAGTTTCCCCTGTCACCTTCTTGGTACTGGTGGACCTAACCTACCTCAACAGACTGCACGTCTCACATTGTGAGTTTCCCCTGTCACCTTCTTGGTACTGGTGGACCTAACCTACCTCAACAGACTGCATGACTCACATTGTGAGTTTCCACTGGCACCTTCTTGGTACTGGTGGATCTAACCTACCTCAACAGACTGCACGTCTCACATTGTGAGTTTCCCCTGTCACCTTCTTGGTACTGGTGGACCTAACCTACCTCAACAGACTGCATGACTCGCATTGTGAGTTTCCCCTGTCACCTTCTTGGTACTGGTGGATCTAACCTACCTCAACAGACTGCATGACTCACATTGTGAGTTTCCACTGTCACCTTCTTGGTACTGGTGGACCTAACCTACCTCAACAGACTGCACGTCTCGCATTGTGAGTTTCCACTGTCACCTTCTTGGTACTGGTGGATCTAACCTACCTCAACAGACTGCACGTCTCGCATTGTGAGTTTCCACTGTCACCTTCTTGGTACTGGTGGATCTAACCTACCTCAACAGACTGCATGACTCGCATTGTGAGTTTCCACTGTCACCTTCTTGGTACTGGTGGACCTAACCTACCTCAACAGACTGCACGTCTCACATTGTGAGTTTCCCCTGTCACCTTCTTGGTACTGGTGGACCTAACCTACCTCAACAGACTGCATGTCTCGCATTGTGAGTTTCCACTGTCACCTTCTTCGTACTGGTGGATCTAACCTACCCCAACAGACTGCAGGACTCGCATTGTGAGTTTCCCCTGTCACCTTCTTGGTACTGGTGGATCTAACCTACCTCAACAGACTGCATGTCTCGCATTGTGAGTTTCCACTGTCACCTTCTTGGTACTGGTGGATCTAACCTACCCCAACAGACTGCACGTCTCGCATTGTGAGTTTCCGCTGTCACCTTCTTGGTACTGGTGGACCTAACCTACCCCAACAGACTGCACGTCTCACATTGTGAGTTTCCACTGTCACCTTCTTGGTACTGGTGGACCTAACCTACCCCAACAGACTGCACGTCTCACATTGTGAGTTTCCACTGTCACCTTCTTGGTACTGGTGGATCTAACCTACCCCAACAGACTGCACGTCTCGCATTGTGAGTTTCCACTGTCACCTTCTTGGTACTGGTGGACCTAACCTACCCCAACAGACTGCACGTCTCACATTGTGAGTTTCCACTGTCACCTTCTTGGTACTGGTGGACCTAACCTACCTCAACAGACTGCATGTCTCGCATTGTGAGTTTCCACTGGCACCTTCTTCGTACTGGTGGATCTAACCTACCTCAACAGACTGCACGTCTCGCATTGTGAGTTTCCACTGGCACCTTCTTCGTACTGGTGGATCTAACCTACCTCAACAGACTGCACTACTCGCATTGTGAGTTTCCACTGTCACCTTCTTCGTACTGGTGGATCTAACCTACCCCAACAGACTGCACGTCTCGCATTGTGAGTTTCCCCTGTCACCTTCTTCGTACTGGTGGATCTAACCTACCCCAACAGACTGCACGTCTCGCATTGTGAGTTTCCCCTGTCACCTTCTTCGTACTGGTGGATCTAACCTACCTCAACAGACTGCACTACTCGCATTGTGAGTTTCCGCTGTCACCTTCTTCGTACTGGTGGATCTAACCTACCCCAACAGACTGCACGTCTCGCATTGTGAGTTTCCACTGGCACCTTCTTCGTACTGGTGGATCTAACCTACCTCAACAGACTGCACTACTCGCATTGTGAGTTTCCGCTGTCACCTTCTTCGTACTGGTGGATCTAACCTACCCCAACAGACTGCACGTCTCGCATTGTGAGTTTCCGCTGTCACCTTCTTCGTACTGGTGGATCTAACCTACCTCAACAGACTGCACGTCTCGCATTGTGAGTTTCCACTGTCACCTTCTTCGTACTGGTGGATCTAACCTACCTCAACAGACTGCACGTCTCGCATTGTGAGTTTCCACTGTCACCTTCTTCGTACTGGTGGATCTAACCTACCCCAACAGACTGCACGTCTCGCATTGTGAGTTTCCACTGTCACCTTCTTCGTACTGGTGGACCTAACCTACCCCAACAGACTGCACGTCTCGCATTGTGAGTTTCCGCTGTCACCTTCTTCGTACTGGTGGATCTAACCTACCCCAACAGACTGCACGTCTCGCATTGTGAGTTTCCACTGGCACCTTCTTCGTACTGGTGGATCTAACCTACCCCAACAGACTGCATGACTCACATTGTGAGTTTCCGCTGTCACCTTCTTCGTACTGGTGGATCTAACCTACCTCAACAGACTGCACGTCTCGCATTGTGAGTTTCCACTGGCACCTTCTTCGTACTGGTGGATCTAACCTACCCCAACAGACTGCATGACTCGCATTGTGAGTTTCCGCTGTCACCTTCTTCGTACTGGTGGATCTAACCTACCCCAACAGACTGCATGACTCACATTGTGAGTTTCCACTGGCACCTTCTTCGTACTGGTGGATCTAACCTACCTCAACAGACTGCACGTCTCGCATTGTGAGTTTCCACTGGCACCTTCTTCGTACTGGTGGATCTAACCTACCCCAACAGACTGCATGACTCGCATTGTGAGTTTCCGCTGTCACCTTCTTCGTACTGGTGGATCTAACCTACCCCAACAGACTGCATGACTCACATTGTGAGTTTCCACTGGCACCTTCTTCGTACTGGTGGATCTAACCTACCTCAACAGACTGCACGTCTCGCATTGTGAGTTTCCACTGGCACCTTCTTCGTACTGGTGGATCTAACCTACCTCAACAGACTGCATGACTCGCATTGTGAGTTTCCACTGGCACCTTCTTCGTACTGGTGGATCTAACCTACCTCAACAGACTGCACGTCTCGCATTGTGAGTTTCCACTGGCACCTTCTTCGTACTGGTGGATCTAACCTACCCCAACAGACTGCACGTCTCGCATTGTGAGTTTCCACTGGCACCTTCTTCGTACTGGTGGACCTAACCTACCCCAACAGACTGCACGTCTCGCATTGTGAGTTTCCACTGGCACCTTCTTCGTACTGGTGGACCTAACCTACCCCAACAGACTGCACGTCTCGCATTGTGAGTTTCCACTGGCACCTTCTTCGTACTGGTGGATCTAACCTACCTCAACAGACTGCACGTCTCGCATTGTGAGTTTCCACTGGCACCTTCTTCGTACTGGTGGACCTAACCTACCCCAACAGACTGCACTACTCGCATTGTGAGTTTCCACTGGCACCTTCTTCGTACTGGTGGATCTAACCTACCTCAACAGACTGCACGTCTCGCATTGTGAGTTTCCACTGTCACCTTCTTCGTACTGGTGGATCTAACCTACCCCAACAGACTGCATGACTCGCATTGTGAGTTTCCGCTGTCACCTTCTTGGTACTGGTGGACCTAACCTACCCCAACAGACTGCACTACTCGCATTGTGAGTTTCCGCTGTCGCCTTCTTCGTACTGGTGGACCTAACCTACCCCAACAGACTGCATGACTCGCATTGTGAGTTTCCACTGGCACCTTCTTCGTACTGGTGGATCTAACCTACCCCAACAGACTGCACGTCTCGCATTGTGAGTTTCCACTGGCACCTTCTTCGTACTGGTGGACCTAACCTACCCCAACAGACTGCATGACTCGCATTGTGAGTTTCCACTGGCACCTTCTTCGTACTGGTGGATCTAACCTACCCCAACAGACTGCATGACTCGCATTGTGAGTTTCCACTGGCACCTTCTTCGTACTGGTGGATCTAACCTACCCCAACAGACTGCACGTCTCGCATTGTGAGTTTCCACTGGCACCTTCTTCGTACTGGTGGACCTAACCTACCCCAACAGACTGCACGTCTCGCATTGTGAGTTTCCACTGGCACCTTCTTCGTACTGGTGGATCTAACCTACCCCAACAGACTGCACTACTCGCATTGTGAGTTTCCGCTGTCGCCTTCTTCGTACTGGTGGACCTAACCTACCCCAACAGACTGCATGACTCGCATTGTGAGTTTCCGCTGTCACCTTCTTGATACTGGTGGATCTAACCTACCCCAACAGACTGCACGACTCGCATTGTGAGTTTCCACTGTCACCTTCTTGGTACTGGTGGATCTAACCTACCCCAACAGACTGCATGACTCACATTGTGAGTTTCCACTGTCACCTTCTTGGTACTGGTGGATCTAACCTACCTCAACAGACTGCACGTCTCGCATTGTGAGTTTCCACTGTCACCTTCTTCGTACTGGTGGACCTAACCTACCTCAACAGACTGCACTACTCGCATTGTGAGTTTCCACTGTCACCTTCTTCGTACTGGTGGACCTAACCTACCCCAACAGACTGCACGTCTCGCATTGTGAGTTTCCACTGTCACCTTCTTCGTACTGGTGGACCTAACCTACCTCAACAGACTGCACTACTCGCATTGTGAGTTTCCACTGTCACCTTCTTCGTACTGGTGGACCTAACCTACCCCAACAGACTGCACGTCTCGCATTGTGAGTTTCCACTGTCACCTTCTTCGTACTGGTGGACCTAACCTACCCCAACAGACTGCACTACTCACATTGTGAGTTTCCACTGGCACCTTCTTCGTACTGGTGGATCTAACCTACCTCAACAGACTGCACGTCTCGCATTGTGAGTTTCCACTGTCACCTTCTTGGTACTGGTGGATCTAACCTACCCCAACAGACTGCACGACTCGCATTGTGAGTTTCCACTGTCACCTTCTTGGTACTGGTGGACCTAACCTACCTCAACAGACTGCACGTCTCGCATTGTGAGTTTCCACTGGCACCTTCTTCGTACTGGTGGATCTAACCTACCTCAACAGACTGCACGTCTCGCATTGTGAGTTTCCACTGGCACCTTCTTCGTACTGGTGGATCTAACCTACCCCAACAGACTGCATGACTCACATTGTGAGTTTCCACTGTCACCTTCTTGGTACTGGTGGATCTAACCTACCCCAACAGACTGCACGACTCGCATTGTGAGTTTCCACTGTCACCTTCTTGGTACTGGTGGATCTAACCTACCTCAACAGACTGCACGTCTCGCATTGTGAGTTTCCACTGGCACCTTCTTCGTACTGGTGGATCTAACCTACCTCAACAGACTGCACGTCTCGCATTGTGAGTTTCCACTGGCACCTTCTTCGTACTGGTGGATCTAACCTACCCCAACAGACTGCACTACTCGCATTGTGAGTTTCCACTGTCACCTTCTTGGTACTGGTGGATCTAACCTACCTCAACAGACTGCACGTCTCGCATTGTGAGTTTCCACTGGCACCTTCTTCGTACTGGTGGATCTAACCTACCTCAACAGACTGCACGTCTCGCATTGTGAGTTTCCACTGGCACCTTCTTCGTACTGGTGGATCTAACCTACCCCAACAGACTGCACGTCTCGCATTGTGAGTTTCCACTGGCACCTTCTTCGTACTGGTGGATCTAACCTACCCCAACAGACTGCACTACTCGCATTGTGAGTTTCCGCTGTCGCCTTCTTCGTACTGGTGGACCTAACCTACCCCAACAGACTGCATGACTCGCATTGTGAGTTTCCGCTGTCACCTTCTTGATACTGGTGGATCTAACCTACCCCAACAGACTGCACGACTCGCATTGTGAGTTTCCACTGTCACCTTCTTGGTACTGGTGGATCTAACCTACCCCAACAGACTGCACGACTCACATTGTGAGTTTCCGCTGTCACCTTCTTGGTACTGGTGGACCTAACCTACCTCAACAGACTGCACGTCTCGCATTGTGAGTTTCCGCTGTCGCCTTCTTCGTACTGGTGGATCTAACCTACCTCAACAGACTGCATGACTCACATTGTGAGTTTCCACTGGCACCTTCTTCGTACTGGTGGATCTAACCTACCCCAACAGACTGCACTACTCGCATTGTGAGTTTCCCCTGTCACCTTCTTCGTACTGGTGGATCTAACCTACCCCAACAGACTGCACGTCTCGCATTGTGAGTTTCCACTGTCACCTTCTTGGTACTGGTGGATCTAACCTACCCCAACAGACTGCACGTCTCGCATTGTGAGTTTCCCCTGTCACCTTCTTCGTACTGGTGGATCTAACCTACCCCAACAGACTGCACGTCTCGCATTGTGAGTTTCCCCTGTCACCTTCTTCGTACTGGTAGACCTAACCTACCCCAACAGACTGCACGTCTCGCATTGTGAGTTTCCACTGGCACCTTCTTCGTACTGGTGGATCTAACCTACCCCAACAGACTGCACGTCTCGCATTGTGAGTTTCCACTGGCACCTTCTTCGTACTGGTGGATCTAACCTACCCCAACAGACTGCATGACTCGCATTGTGAGTTTCCACTGTCACCTTCTTCGTACTGGTGGACCTAACCTACCCCAACAGACTGCACGTCTCGCATTGTGAGTTTCCGCTGTCACCTTCTTGGTACTGGTGGATCTAACCTACCCCAACAGACTGCACTACTCGCATTGTGAGTTTCCGCTGTCGCCTTCTTCGTACTGGTGGACCTAACCTACCCCAACAGACTGCACGTCTCGCATTGTGAGTTTCCACTGGCACCTTCTTCGTACTGGTGGACCTAACCTACCTCAACAGACTGCACTACTCGCATTGTGAGTTTCCACTGGCACCTTCTTCGTACTGGTGGATCTAACCTACCTCAACAGACTGCACTACTCGCATTGTGAGTTTCCACTGGCACCTTCTTCGTACTGGTGGATCTAACCTACCCCAACAGACTGCACTACTCGCATTGTGAGTTTCCACTGGCACCTTCTTCGTACTGGTGGATCTAACCTACCTCAACAGACTGCACGTCTCGCATTGTGAGTTTCCACTGGCACCTTCTTCGTACTGGTGGATCTAACCTACCTCAACAGACTGCACGTCTCGCATTGTGAGTTTCCACTGGCACCTTCTTCGTACTGGTGGATCTAACCTACCCCAACAGACTGCACTACTCGCATTGTGAGTTTCCACTGGCACCTTCTTCGTACTGGTGGATCTAACCTACCCCAACAGACTGCACTACTCGCATTGTGAGTTTCCACTGGCACCTTCTTCGTACTGGTGGATCTAACCTACCTCAACAGACTGCACTACTCGCATTGTGAGTTTCCACTGGCACCTTCTTCGTACTGGTGGATCTAACCTACCCCAACAGACTGCACTACTCGCATTGTGAGTTTCCACTGGCACCTTCTTCGTACTGGTGGATCTAACCTACCCCAACAGACTGCATGACTCACATTGTGAGTTTCCGCTGTCACCTTCTTCGTACTGGTGGATCTAACCTACCTCAACAGACTGCACGTCTCGCATTGTGAGTTTCCACTGGCACCTTCTTCGTACTGGTGGATCTAACCTACCCCAACAGACTGCATGACTCGCATTGTGAGTTTCCGCTGTCACCTTCTTCGTACTGGTGGATCTAACCTACCCCAACAGACTGCACGTCTCGCATTGTGAGTTTCCGCTGTCATCTTCTTGGTTCTGGTGGACCTAACCTACCCCAACAGACTGCACTACTCGCATTGTGAGTTTCCACTGGCACCTTCTTCGTACTGGTGGATCTAACCTACCCCAACAGACTGCACTACTCGCATTGTGAGTTTCCGCTGTCACCTTCTTCGTACTGGTGGATCTAACCTACCCCAACAGACTGCACTACTCGCATTGTGAGTTTCCGCTGTCACCTTCTTCGTACTGGTGGATCTAACCTACCCCAACAGACTGCACTACTCGCATTGTAAGTTTCCGCTGGCACCTTCTTCGTACTGGTGGACCTAACCTACCCCAACAGACTGCACTACTCGCATTGTAAGTTTCCGCTGGCACCTTCTTCGTACTGGTGGACCTAACCTACCCCAACAGACTGCACGTCTCGCATTGTGAGTTTCCGCTGTCGCCTTCTTCGTACTGGTGGACCTAACCTACCCCAACAGACTGCACGTCTCGCATTGTGAGTTTCCACTGGCACCTTCTTCGTACTGGTGGATCTAACCTACCCCAACAGACTGCACGTCTCGCATTGTGAGTTTCCACTGGCACCTTCTTGGTACTGGTGGATCTAACCTACCCCAACAGACTGCACGTCTCGCATTGTGAATTTCCGCTGTCACCTTCTTGGTACTGGTGGATCTAACCTACCCCAACAGACTGCACGTCTCGCATTGTGAGTTTCCACTGGCACCTTCTTGGTACTGGTGGATCTAACCTACCCCAACAGACTGCACGTCTCGCATTGTGAATTTCCGCTGTCACCTTCTTGGTACTGGTGGATCTAACCTACCCCAACAGACTGCACGTCTCGCATTGTGAGTTTCCACTGGCACCTTCTTGGTACTGGTGGATCTAACCTACCCCAACAGACTGCACGTCTCGCATTGTGAGTTTCCGCTGTCGCCTTCTTCGTACTGGTGGACCTAACCTACCTCAACAGACTGCACGTCTCGCATTGTGAGTTTCCGCTGTCACCTTCTTCGTACTGGTGGATCTAACCTACCCCAACAGACTGCACGTCTCGCATTGTGAGTTTCCACTGGCACCTTCTTCGTACTGGTGGATCTAACCTACCCCAACAGACTGCATGACTCACATTGTGAGTTTCCACTGTCACCTTCTTCGTACTGGTGGATCTAACCTACCCCAACAGACTGCACGTCTCGCATTGTGAGTTTCCACTGGCACCTTCTTCGTACTGGTGGACCTAACCTACCTCAACAGACTGCACGTCTCGCATTGTGAGTTTCCACTGGCACCTTCTTCGTACTGGTGGATCTAACCTACCCCAACAGACTGCATGACTCACATTGTGAGTTTCCACTGTCACCTTCTTGGTACTGGTGGATCTAACCTACCTCAACAGACTGCACGTCTCGCATTGTGAGTTTCCGCTGTCACCTTCTTGGTACTGTTGGATCTAACCTACCTCAACAGACTGCATGACTCGCATTGTGAGTTTCCGCTGTCGCCTTCTTCGTACTGGTGGATCTAACCTACCTCAACAGACTGCACGTCTCGCATTGTGAGTTTCCACTGGCACCTTCTTCGTACTGGTGGACCTAACCTACCTCAACAGACTGCACGTCTCGCATTGTGAGTTTCCACTGTCACCTTCTTGGTACTGGTGGATCTAACCTACCTCAACAGACTGCATGACTCGCATTGTGAGTTTCCGCTGTCACCTTCTTCGTACTGGTGGATCTAACCTACCCCAACAGACTGCATGACTCCCATTGTGAGTTTCCACTGTCACCTTCTTGGTACTGGTGGATCTAACCTACCTCAACAGACTGCACGTCTCGCATTGTGAGTTTCCGCTGTCACCTTCTTGGTACTGTTGGATCTAACCTACCTCAACAGACTGCATGACTCGCATTGTGAGTTTCCACTGTCACCTTCTTGGTACTGTTGGATCTAACCTACCTCAACAGACTGCACGTCTCGCATTGTGAGTTTCCGCTGTCACCTTCTTGGTACTGGTGGATCTAACCTACCTCAACAGACTGCACGTCTCGCATTGTGAGTTTCCACTGTCACCTTCTTCGTACTGGTGGATCTAACCTACCTCAACAGACTGCACTACTCGCATTGTGAGTTTCCACTGTCACCTTCTTGGTACTGGTGGATCTAACCTACCTCAACAGACTGCACGTCTCGCATTGTGAGTTTCCGCTGTCACCTTCTTGGTACTGTTGGATCTAACCTACCTCAACAGACTGCATGACTCGCATTGTGAGTTTCCACTGTCACCTTCTTGGTACTGTTGGATCTAACCTACCTCAACAGACTGCACGTCTCGCATTGTGAGTTTCCGCTGTCACCTTCTTGGTACTGGTGGACCTAACCTACCTCAACAGACTGCATGTCTCGCATTGTGAGTTTCCGCTGTCACCTTCTTGGTACTGGTGGATCTAACCTACCTCAACAGACTGCACGTCTCGCATTGTGAGTTTCCGCTGTCACCTTCTTGGTACTGGTGGATCTAACCTACCTCAACAGACTGCACGTCTCGCATTGTGAGTTTCCACTGTCACCTTCTTCGTACTGTTGGATCTAACCTACCTCAACAGACTGCACTACTCGCATTGTGAGTTTCCACTGGCACCTTCTTCGTACTGGTGGATCTAACCTACCCCAACAGACTGCACGTCTCGCATTGTGAGTTTCCGCTGTCGCCTTCTTCGTACTGGTGGATCTAACCTACCTCAACAGACTGCACGTCTCGCATTGTGAGTTTCCGCTGTCACCTTCTTGGTACTGGTGGATCTAACCTACCTCAACAGACTGCACGTCTCGCATTGTGAGTTTCCACTGTCACCTTCTTCGTACTGTTGGATCTAACCTACCTCAACAGACTGCATGACTCGCATTGTGAGTTTCCGCTGTCACCTTCTTCGTACTGGTGGATCTAACCTACCTCAACAGACTGCACTACTCGCATTGTGAGTTTCCACTGGCACCTTCTTCGTACTGGTGGATCTAACCTACCCCAACAGACTGCACGAGTCACATTGTGAGTTTCCACTGGCACCTTCTTCGTACTGGTGGATCTAACCTACCCCAACAGACTGCACGAGTCACATTGTGAGTTTCCACTGGCACCTTCTTGGTACTGGTGGACCTAACCTACCCCAACAGACTGCACGTCTCGCATTGTGAGTTTCCACTGGCACCTTCTTCGTACTGGTGGATCTAACCTACCTCAACAGACTGCATGACTCCCATTGTGAGTTTCCGCTGTCACCTTCTTGGTACTGGTGGATCTAACCTACCTCAACAGACTGCACGTCTCGCATTGTGAGTTTCCGCTGTCACCTTCTTGGTACTGGTGGATCTAACCTACCTCAACAGACTGCACGTCTCGCATTGTGAGTTTCCACTGTCACCTTCTTCGTACTGTTGGATCTAACCTACCTCAACAGACTGCACTACTCGCATTGTGAGTTTCCACTGGCACCTTCTTCGTACTGGTGGATCTAACCTACCCCAACAGACTGCACGAGTCACATTGTGAGTTTCCACTGGCACCTTCTTCGTACTGGTGGATCTAACCTACCCCAACAGACTGCACGAGTCACATTGTGAGTTTCCACTGGCACCTTCTTGGTACTGGTGGACCTAACCTACCCCAACAGACTGCACGTCTCGCATTGTGAGTTTCCACTGGCACCTTCTTCGTACTGGTGGATCTAACCTACCTCAACAGACTGCATGACTCCCATTGTGAGTTTCCACTGTCACCTTCTTGGTACTGGTGGATCTAACCTACCTCAACAGACTGCACGTCTCGCATTGTGAGTTTCCACTGGCACCTTCTTCGTACTGGTGGATCTAACCTACCTCAACAGACTGCATGACTCCCATTGTGAGTTTCCACTGGCACCTTCTTCGTACTGGTGGATCTAACCTACCTCAACAGACTGCACTACTCGCATTGTGAGTTTCCACTGGCACCTTCTTCGTACTGGTGGATCTAACCTACCTCAACAGACTGCACGTCTCGCATTGTGAGTTTCCACTGGCACCTGCTTCGTACTGGTGGATCTAACCTACCTCAACAGACTGCACTACTCGCATTGTGAGTTTCCACTGGCACCTTCTTCGTACTGGTGGATCTAACCTACCTCAACAGACTGCATGACTCCCATTGTGAGTTTCCACTGTCACCTTCTTGGTTCTGGTGGACCTAACCTACCCCAACAGACTGCACGTCTCGCATTGTGAGTTTCCACTGTCACCTTCTTGGTTCTGGTGGACCTAACCTACCCCAACAGACTGCACGTCTCGCATTGTGAGTTTCCGCTGGCACCTTCTTGGTTCTGGTGGATCTAACCTACCTCAAGAGACTGCATGACTCCCATTGTGAGTTTCCGCTGGCGCCTGAGCATTACGACGCCAGGTTGTGTACCGCGTTGAACAAAAAAAGAAGGAAAAAAAAAGTACATGGGCCATTCTTCTCTGTTACGCCATCATGTTAGGCATGGCCTTATTATTTGCAAACTTCATGCAGTTTGGGTTTTCGATCATCATGCCATGTTTGAATCTTATGTGAAAGCTATTATATCGAAAAGTCTCGAACACAGCAGCAAAAAAGCCCTTGCGGACTTGCGCAAGCTGTTCAACAACAGTTTGTACGAGAAAAGCTTAGAAAACACATTTAAGTCTCGACATTTTCTTATGTATAAAGCTGCTAACGAGGATCCATAAGGGCATCGTAAATGTCGTCAAAGACTATCTAGAGGTGGAAGGTAGAAAACATCCATATACACTTGAACAAACCTGTACTGGAGTTAGCCAAGCTCAGGTGTATCGGCTCCTGACAGAATGAGGTTACTGTACCATGATACCATGAGCTTAAGTGTGCCAAAACTTGCCTGCTTACGATGGCCAGTGGCCAAAGTCTGGGTCCACCAGACACCGGTACACACAAGGTACCAGGACTGTCCTCTGACCAGGTAGAGTATAAAAGGATTATAAATTCGTAAGTATTCGGGCCAAGGTATATGCTATTACGTTTGAGGTTAGAGATTCTATTGCCAATAAGTTATGGTTTAAAACAAGTAAAGAATGCGCCTTTAAAACAAACCAAACTAAAAAGTAGAAAATAATTTTTAATTATAAAGAGTTTGTTCTATATCGGTGTAAGTCAACTACTTCATTATATTTGGAAATGTTGTAATAAGTTTGAAATAAAACTAATTTATATTATTAAAATAAATTTTATTGTAAAAACGCATGGGGTGTCTGATATACATAGTTATAAATAGTTCATTGGTAGCTATTTATAAAAGTAAAGTTACGCTGAAAGTAACGTGAAAAGCACCCCACACCTTTTTATAATAAAATGTATTACTTTGTTAATATAAATTGGTTTAAAATAAGGACTTACATTTTGAAATATAATGAACTAGTTGACTTTATATCAATATAGAACATATTCTATACTTAACATTTCCTACGTTTAGGTTCGGTTTGTTATAAAAGCGTGTTTTATTATTTTTCAAACTATAATTTATTTTCTTATTTTTAGTCTGAACAAGCTCTTTCTGCTCTTTTTACTGCACTCTGTGGGTTGTATTTGGGGGTATTTGGGCGATATAGTTGGTAGCAGTCTTCCTGGATGGAAGCTCATATTTAAAGAATATTATTTGTTCGATATGTATTGTACCGTTGTTGTGGTTACTGTTATGTTTGCCTCAATTTTTTGTTGTTTTTAAATACAAGTGGAATATGTCGGAAGACTATTTGTGTTAGAGCATCTTTCTTTATCACTGTAAGTAAAATTAAATATTTGCTGTGAATTTAGCTTGGAATAGGTCATAAAAATTGTATTAAAACAAAACATTTGCTTTATAACTCTTAGCAGTCAGGTATGTAGGAAACTTGATGTACAAATCTTTGTCAGATTGTTTCCCCAAGTTGAAACTATTAGGAATTTCCATCTAGTACCTTTATGGAGGGGTTGTATTGAATTTAAATTACGTCCAAAAACTTAATTCAGACGTACTTACTCCGCCACAACAGAGAAGTACTATTAGCTATGTTAGGTTATTTTTGTTGTCACGAAGTTGTACTGTTGATCGGCTAAAATATTTTATGGGTTGTAGAAATTCTGACCAAGGGCTCTAATTTAGATTAGGTTACTTGCCACTTGCTGGCCAGATTCTCTTACTGCGCTGCGCCGGCAGTAGTTTCAGAATCGCCACTAGGTTTCGCTGCATGAGCTAGCTGTCACTAGCAGACGATTTTCACATCTGCCAACATTGCGTTTTACACTGCACTACTTTTGGTTGCCAACACATTAAACACAAATGCACTGGCGTCGTTGCCGCCACAGACATACCGCTAACGCGGCTCCATACAATTATTGTGTACATTATTATTTTGCTCTTGCTCACACAGATATATCGCTAGTGCGACTCCATACTATTGTTGTGGAAATTATTGTGTACATTATCGTTATTGCCTTGTTACTGGGTCCACGAAACGCTGGTTCGTTCTTTTTTTATTTATTTATTTTATTGTATATTATTCTATTATTTATTATTTTTTTAAATTTATTATTTGAAGTCGCTTCAACATAAAAGTCATATCGCGGCTAAACATTGAGAAAAAAAGGAGGAAACAAATCATGAAGTTTACATTGAATTTAAACATTAACTTTGCATGCCTTGATGAACTTGATGATTTTCTTGTGATATTGTTGATCACCCAAAGCAAGCTGAAGGTTCTCGGGATATTATTATTATTGTTGCTGTTGCTGGTGTTGGTGTTGGTGTTGGTGTTACATTTATATTTTATATATATAATATTTATATTATGTTTATTATTTATCGTTTTTTGTTTGTTTATTTATTTTATATTATTATTTAATGTTATTATATTATTATGTTTAATATTATTATATTATTATATTTTTATGTTTACTATTTATTGTTCTTTTTTGTTTATTTTATATTATTTTATTGTATTATTATTTAATATTATATTATATATATTATTTATATATATTATATTTATTATATTTAATAGTATTATTTTTATTAATTATCGTTCTTTTTTATTTATTTATTTTTATATTTTCGAGTGGAGAAAAAATCCATTTACGGAGCCCCATGCGCTGGGATGGCACAGAGGGGGGGACTGTAGGCTTCGCCCTAGGGCACTACCCACTAAAAAATCTCCACCGGAAGCATAGGATATAGGCAGAAAGGAAAAGGTGAAAGAGGGTGCCAGGATGCAGGTGTTGTAGTAAGAAGGAAGTAATGGGTATAGGTCATTAAGGAGTGGACAGGGGTTTTGGACGTGGCCTGCTGAGCCCTTCACACCACGGGGAAAGCCTTCCTGATGTCGTCTATTAGTTCATGGAAGGGGTCGACCTTTCGGTTCCGTACATCTTGCCGCCATAGGTACTGGGCTAGATGGATGTCAACCTGGTTTCAGTGAATACCTCCCCTGGATAGGCGATGCCGGAGAGACTGCCATCGGGACTCTATATTGTTGGTGTGGTCATGGGTTACTGGATCCACGAAATGCTGGCTGTGGTTTACCGTTAGATGGGCAGCAAAACCCCCAGCCATTAACCCATCATATCCTGCCCAACAGTCTGTGTGGAGTGTGCTGGCGAGTTCCACATGCTCCTCAATCAAAGCAAAGAGGGTGGCACCATCCCTTCTGTTGTTGGGGCACACAGTCATGCGCACCTCATTGGTAACCACGTCGATCATCCCCAGGATCAAGTTGCCTTCCACAATACGACCCACACTGTAAAAACACATATACACCAACATGCGCAAAAACACATATACATGCACCCACACATGCACACAAACACACATACACACACATACACTCATGCACACATACACGCTCAAAAACACACACATACACGCTCAAAAACACACAAGATACACACACGCACCAAAACACACTGTTGTGTCACATTGCCACACTCTTGCCTTTAAACATGATCATTATCTGCATTAGAATAATTGCAGGTGACAGTGTTTGAAGTAAGTGAGCAGGTAATCTATGGTAATGTTCTACATATGTGTAGGGTAATCGCAAAACCTCTTATCCAGTGTTAATAATTCATTGATCAGTGGACATGGCTTCTAAAATATCTAATTTCAATTCATGAATTACTGTGTATTTAATTTGTTGATTCTGTATTGTTTGGTAATTCTTGTATGTGAGTGTTAAGGTTTTCCTTACACTGATGTTTAAATGACAAATGTTGGATACTGGTGAAATACACCAACAATCGAGTACTGGCACATTGACATTCTTCTGTAATCACTGTTTGTTTTTTAATGTTCATTGCAATATGGAAATCTATATGACTTCCAACATCGTAAAACTGGTGTTAAAATAAACTGATTTAAGTTATATTTTACCTGTTTGTTCCAGATTAACCAAATTGTAAATAAGCAAGCTTATGCATGTTTAGACATTAAAAACATTTTACAGTGGAGCCTTGAGTATCCAAGGTAAGGACAGTACCTCGAATAATTGAGAACTTGGATAACACAGATGTCAAAAATCGAGAGGGAGACGTATAGCAAACTGGTAAAATAAATGAAAACATGACCAAAGATGTGAAAAAAAGACATCTGCTGTATTACCAACTGAAAAAATGATGTACAGTCCGGTGCATGAAAATTTTTCGAAGCTGTTAGTGTCTTTTGGTGTGTTACTTTATTTAATGTTGGCATAACCTTTTCCCCAGTCATGTTCCACACCAGTTCTGGCTGTGCCAATCTCTTATTGGTTTGTATCAAAGTCCAATTACAAAAGCAATGACTAATGAACAAGGGGCGAGCCCGAGGTGTGAAATGCAAGGGGAGGTGTAAGGAGAAATTTAACTTGAGTGGAATGACTGTCACCACCACTTCTTGGCCGTGTCCGTTGCTCATTGGTTTGATGTCATAACTCTGGGATTTGATTTCGGGAACCAGGGAGAAGGACAAGGGTTTGTTCAATATATTTTCCTCTATACTATGCGTGCCATTTGAAGTGAGCAAACGATATAGATAACAAGCCGGAAGTAATTGTGCTTCTTGAACAAGGATATAACCCTGCAAGGGCTGCGGAACTATATGGAGTGAACTGCCTCAAACTGGTGGAAGAAATACAGAGAACGGGGATACTGGACATGCACATGATACTAGAACATTATCATCTTGTGTTTTCCCCTTATGTTTGCGTACGTGACAAAAACATGTTTTTGTATATTCGGTATATTTCATGTAGATAGAGCTTAAGTTACAGCTTTAAATTATTTTGTAATCAAATGACACGAATGGACAATTTGGAGTTCAAGTTAATACACATATAATAAAACATAAATCTGCCTCATCCCCCATTCCCTTCCCAAGAAAACTACCAAACCTGAGAAGGTTCATTCGAAAAGGATTGGCAATCTGGCGTTTGCTCCTATCCTCAATAACCGAAGTATGATAACACACATTCTGAATGATATGTTTCAATGTATCTTAAACTGTCTGGGCTTCTGGTTAGCCTCCGCCATCGTGAAACAGCACGCCTTCCTATTGTTGACAGGGATTTGAACTGGGGGCGTGGTGCCATTCACTACCAACCTAAACAGCTGTTCCTCATATCGGAAAGTTTCCGTGCACTGGACTGTACATAAAAATAAAAATACAAAATGAAAAATAAAAGTCTTACGTGTTACACTCACATGACTTTCTCTACTCACTCTTGTACTAACCATTCTTACAAACTCTTATTCCTATATCTTCTTCGTGTTAGTTGAGATAAACATTTGTACAAATTATCTTATTGCTTATTTCCTTATAGGTGCAAGGAGAATATGGGAATACAGTAGACTTTGAGCAATAGTCAAATCTTTTAAAGCTTTCAAATTCCGTTCTCTTTGTAGAGCTAACATATAAAAAAATGAATAATGATCTTCCATTTGACGAAAGTTGAAATATTCCAAAACTCACACAAATAACAAGGAATATTTCCGAAATGGTTCACTCTACAAAAAAATTTATTTGGACATAAAGTGTGTGTTTTAATGGGATATACATTTTTTGTATAGTAAGATGTGGTCTCTCTCTTATGTTTACTAGTTATACAAAAGTCATCCAGAGTAAACAGGACTACATGGGCTATACATAGAAGATTCAAAATTTACATTTCGTTTGTCATAAAAATATCTCAAACAAATGGCATTTTAATCAAAATTGGTAGAGCCATTTTCGAGAAAATCAACATTTTCAAGAAATTTTCCATATAAAGGGTAGTTTAGGGTAGATAAAGTTTCTTCACAATCTGTGTGTCACATCCTTAAAGGATATTAAACTTAAATACCAACTTTGGTTTTTAACTGACTTTTCACTTTTGAGTTATGCTGTCCACGAATTGACAGATACACAAACACACACACACGGAACTTTTTCTAAAAATGCTTCGTGGGGGGCCTCAAAAGTATATTTCCGGTGAAATCTTAACATGAACTTTTGGTTGGAATACAATACTTTCTCTACTTACCATATGTAGTAGAGAAAGTAGAAGAGTTATTTTTTGAAGTGTGTAAGCGTTTCCTGTTTAACAGAAGACGCTTGTTTGTCGCCTTTTCAAGCAGTTGTCATCGCAGTAGAAAGTCTGTTGGAGTTGCCTCTGACAGTTGATATCTTCTATCACATTGCATGCTTCGCTTTGGCTGATTTTCATATTGTTTTTCCTGCCCCTACATTTTCTATTGTGTACTGTTTCTATTTTTACACTACATACAAAGTAGTTTGTTTGCAGGATACACTTCATAGAGCGGGAGCTAAGCTAACACTGAACTCTGTTAATCAGGGCTTGGATAACCGCAGCTCTACTGTACTTATCGTATTATCTCCAAATTACCATTGTTGTGTAATGTGTCTGAATCATCATGTATCTCTTTCCACAGACTTGCTACTGAAGAACTGTTCAAATTCAGCAACTGTAATAAAATGGATATCAAACAAGAGTCTAGCTTGCTGAATGAGAGAGAAGTTGTAAACAATGTTAAGAATGAAACTGCTACAAGTGGCACTGACTGTCTAATAGATGTCAAAACAAAAGTTAAAGAAGAGACTTTCGATCAGAGCGAATTCTTTTCAGAACACCCTGTAATAAATTCACCATTTAGTAAAAGGAGTGATGGCAAACTTGCAATAAAAATAGAAATTAAAGAAGAACAGTGGCATTTGGAAGGAACTTCGACAGAAACTCCAAGTATTTATGATAATATTAAGGTACGTTCTATAGAAAAAACTTATTAGGTTTCTTCATTTTAATAATTTCCTACGTGCAATGCTGAAATATGTACGTAATAAAATATCAATAGTTTTAGAGGTAGAATCAGAACTGAAAAATTTAATGCCACGGCCAGGATTTGAACCACAGACCTTCCACTTCACTTGCGGCTGCTCTAAATACTGAGCTGAAGTAGAAGGTCTGTGGTTCAAATCCTGGCCGTGGCATTAAATTTTTCAGTTCTGATTCTATCTCTCAAACATTGCCCACACATAACTTGTGTGTTTAAAAACATCAGCAGTAAGTTTGTTGGCATCACGAATAATTATCAATAGTTAGGAAAGATGTATATAAAAATCAGTTCATAAATATTGTATTTTAAAATAGTGTGAATCAAAAGCTGAACTGTAAGGTTGTTCTGCTAAACTTATGTGTAATTTCAATCACAAGGATTGTCAACAATGGAACCATTTTGTAACAGTTATGTGCAATTCAGGAATAGCCCATATTTTTGCCACTGCAACTTACCAGATGAAATTTATACTCCAAATTTAAGAAAATAGAAAATTTGGAGTGATGAAGCTTGACAGGTACAAGCATTGCTTAACCTCTTGAGCGCCATGGACGTAAAATCATGTTGATTTAAAATGACAGATAACTGTTATGGGCGTGTGTACACGTCCTGTGTGTTTGTGCATTTAACCTTTGTTTATCCCCTATCTAACTCAACTTATTTTAATTTTCCCTTTATGAAACATTTAAGTAAAGTCTATATATTTTACTGGCTTACCTTTATATGTTCCTTATGCAGTGATATGCCTCAAAATAGGGATAAACACACAAGGGCACATCTCCACATTTGCAAATCCCCTTCTTGCGGCACACAAAACACTTTCGAGATGGGTGGGACTTCTTTGCTGTTGGCAGTATCCTTTTAGGATAATGTTTTCCTTGAAGTCTGAGGGGTGCAGAGTTTCTGGATTTTCTACCCCCAGTATGAAGAGGCCTCTCAACGTGGTATTGTTCAAGCAGCTAATGATAGTCGGAAGTCCAGGTAGGTCATTGTCTTGTTTGGGTTTAGAGCTCTCCAAATCACCAAACAATTGTATATGGTTATATCCAGTTGGTGCAAAAATGCCTTTTTATACCACTTCAGCTACAAGCAGGAAAGCATATGTATGTATTTCAAGAAAGAAAGAAACAGAGCCTGCTATCCAAGTTATGAAACACGTGTAAGGAAAAGTTGCAAACATGCTTTATTCTGATGACTCAAAGACCACGCATACACTAGTGCTTTATTTCACACTATGCTGACGTACAGGCCACACATACAATGGATTGACTACTGTTTCTTTCAGAGAACTTATATTAGATGCGTTTGACAGAGGAAAGTTGGCTTTTCACCGCAGTGAAACAAAATAGTGCCATTTCAACGATTTGTGAATGCATCTCTACTTTGCTGATGACATGCATATATACTGCATATAACAAGTTTTATACCAGTTTTTGTTCCATTAAAATTACTTAATATTTACGCAAAATACAGCTGTGTATTTACGAAGCATTTTTAGCGCATTTAACAATTTAAATGCCATGCGCTGGATATTGGTTAGCAGTTCTCAGTCTGCGGAGGCTTTAAATGGCCAGCGCTCAAGAGGTTAAACAGTAATATTACGAGGCATTAAACAATAAACGTGAGGAGTGCATCATGTTGCAGCAAACCAAACAAATGTAGTGGAAGGAGCTCTATGCTTTATATTGCATGAAAACTTGCTTTGTTTTAAAGAAACTTCCTTGTTAGTCTTTAAAATAAAAATTCCACAATTTTTATGCTTTACTAAAAATTTGTAATGCAAATTGTTAAAATGCTAGATATCTTTCAGAGTGATATGCTTTTCATGGTTTTTGCACAGTGTTTTCAACAAACGACATTTGATCAGTTCTTGGAACATTCACATTGAGTCTGATGTATAAAGTTGAAAATAGTTGACACTATCACATACTTTATGTATACAATGCTGGTGCATGTTTTACATTAGAGCTGAAACATATCCTAGCATGAAAATGTGATTCATTTTGAACTTCAAACCACCCTTTGTTTATTTCACTAATGTGTTCAAATATGTTGATAATTTCAATATTAATTTTTGGAAACTATTTCAACAACACAATAAAAATAAGCATTTAGTTCAAATGTACTGAATTTTTTTGTCCACTTTCAGATTATCATAAGTAATGGCATGAGTGATTGTCAAATGATCGATAAATTGTCAAATTGCGAAGTGATAAGAGAATTTGACTGTTACGAGTTGCCTTTATTAAGACTTTTTCATGAATTAAAGGATGATGTAGCGTATGAAATGTATTTAAATACTGTATTGCAATTACTGGGCTTAGTAGGTGAGCTACCAAATGCATGAAGCTGTGCACATTCTGTCTATAGAGCAGATAGACAGAAGCAATTCACCACACTGTGCACTACACTACGAATGCACATAACTTGATTCCTCATTAATGTAGCTGACCAACTAAACCTAGTAATTACATCCTAAAAGAAACATGAAGCAGGTATACGTACATCAGTCTCCATCGGCACGGCCTAAAAAATTCTCATATTGATGCTCCAATTTTTTTTAAGGTGTTGGCAATGTCGGAAGTTGGAGTATCTGCTGCTAATTTATAATTAAGTTAATTACAAAATTTGTCAAACTGATTCCAAACATATTTGCTATTGTATTGATGTTCTGAGGTATCACTCTTCAAATTATTTAATCTATTTCAGCACCAAAGCGAGAGTCAGCCATATTTGACATTTGAATAGGGCCTCTGTTAGCACTGTGAGGCTAGATTCTTTAATCTGATCATAATATAAGAAAACTGGAGGACGTGAGAATGAAATTCAGAGGATATGATAATGAAAATGGGATTATTTTTTGCAAAGGAAGGCTGTAATTGGTTGAAATTTGAAATTGTTATACACATGATTGGTTACTTTCAACTAACTCACGTATGAATGGAATAGTCAAAATAGTTAATTTTACTTCAGAAACTTCAGTTACTGAAGTAAGATAAGCTACTCATAAAAGCACTCTGGGTGTTGAATGAGGACACAAATGGGAGACATTTCGAAATGCACTAAATTGTTAAACAAGAAACTTGACATTTTTACCTCTCAAAACTTGTGTGAAATATCATTCTTAACTTTTGATGTCATTAAATATTAAAATATTTAGCTTCAACACCCTAGAGTGATTTTATGACAAATTTTTCTGTTCAACTATTAATTAAAAAAGATTTGTAACTCCAAAGCGTTGTACATCTTTATATCTTGCAAAAGTTTGTGAACTGGTTTCACCAACCGATGTTAACTAGCTCAGTGTTTACTAACTTTTAATTAAATGTTAAAATGTTTGTGTTTCATAAAGCTTTGAGAGTGATTGTTAACTTCAAAGACAACTGTGACCATTCTATATGGCTTCTAAATGCACTCGATGCACATCACAGCATTCTCTGTCAATAAAGAGCTAGTCAATGCCATGTGGTTTTCTCATTGAGGTGAGAATCGCATTATCAATTGAAAATTCTGTATGCAGAGGATTTAATGGTTCACATTAATTATAGAAGTTGTTAGTAAGTGTAGAAGTATTATTGTATGAGAAAAAGCTGACAGATCTAAAGCACATAAATGCAGCCTAGAGGAAAATGTACAAGTAATTTAATTAAAATACTCTTTCTCTCAGTCCCAATAAGCAACTTGGCAACTTGATGCCAACATAAAGCTTAGCACCATAATAGATGCAAACAGCACTTAAAATAGTTTAAACCTGAGTCGTAGATACTACATTGACATCAAACTGTGCAAAAATGTGCAGACCCCAAGAAAAATATGGTTTGCTGCTTAAAGTAGTTGTTTAGGAACCCTCCCAAATAAACCTACTAACATTAGCTTTGGAAACTGCAACAAAATTTACCACTAAATGATATGTAAGTAAAATAATCTCATATTCTAACCTAATGTAGGATTTGCTGTAAACTTATTCCCATGACTGCTTTGGAAGGTCCTTCTTTCGCAGGTTTTCAAATTTGTTATGACATACATTCATTTTTTAATTAGAAATATCATTCGTAAATATCAAATACAGCAGACTTGCATAAACACCTGGCCTTGCTGCAGTCTTTTGAAGGCTTTAACCTTGTTCATTTAACATTGTTTAACTCAGGCAGCCTCAACTCGATGCACTGTGACGTCATATCTTATTGCCCGAGCGTGTGGAAGCGGGCAGAAATGAAGGTCAACGGAGATAGAAAAACAGTCAGTGGCGGAATAACTAAGATTTGCAACATCGGAAGCTTTGAACGTTTATTGAGTGTTGACTGAGTATACAAAGAGAAATAAACATATATTTACCTAGATGCTTAATAGAGCAAATTTAACATACCATTTCATAGCTTATATCTGTCACTTATATTATATTTAATACTTCCAAGTGAGTTCAATTTTGATTCAGACGTCGAGTTTTTTGTATCCTTTTCCCCCTTATTATCTGTGAAATATTTGGTGTAATTGTCTTTGTAGTACAAAGACGAAGACTGCATTTCAAGTTGCTGTCAGATAAATGGCTTCTGTGACTCAGTTTACAGTGTTTCATTAGTGAAAAGAATTGTTCACAGAGGTAAGTAGAGCCAAATATGCTTAATACGTGAGCTGCTTGTCTGTGTAGTCGTGGAAATCTGGACTGAGGAAAGTTTATATAACAATCGATCAAGTTTCTTTTATGAACAAAGGAATCCTTCATTTCCCGATCATATTGCAGGTCAATAAGTTCTAATTGAAACTCTGTAGGAACGTTCTCGACGTCTACGGCGAAAGGAGTGACAAATAATGGAAAACATGTAGATTCCATAGTTTGTATAATTATTCTATTATAGCTAAGACGTACAGCCGATTCACTTATTTTATGGTCCGTATCATTGTCAGTAGCCATAGTGTCTTTGAGTTTCTGTATCATCATGTCACGTTCCACTCCATTATAGCCGTCGTATTCACTGCTATGAGCAGCGTAATGTCGTTGTAGGTTATACTTTTTAATTGTTTGAACAATCTTACCACACACTAAACATTTCGCGGCATCCCCTAGGTCTATGAACAGATACTGTTGTTCCCAAACAGAGGAAAAAGTATATTGGGAAGATGGGCGAGGATTAGATGAGGTAGCCACACTTAGAGATGTTGCCATTTCTGTACTTCATGAACCGCCACTGCACACTAGTTACACACGTCCGTTGCTGGTGCACTCAGATAAACAACTGTAACACAATGCCCGCTTGCACGCACAGATATGGTGACTTTGCCCGCTGCCCGTATTTACGTGAGTTGAGGCTGCCTGGTTTAACTTTTAACATAAAGCTAATATTCTTCAATGAAACAGTATGTGAACTATGTTAAGTATGTGCATTAACTTCAGTGTTGAATCAGTTTAACACTTGGGCATTGTGAAGGGCTGGGGAACAAGGGAGGCCACAACCCCCCTCCCCCTTAGAAGTTAATGAACTTAGTGTGCAATCAATTACTGATAATTAAATTATTTTAATTTTGATGTAAAGAATAATTTTTATTTGGCACAAATTAATATGGTTATCTGCAACAAATACTATAACTTTTGGCTATGAAATAATGCATTAATATTATTTGATTGCAAACTTCCAACATGTGGCCCCTCTCTGGAAAAAAGTATGCTGACGCCTATGGTTTAATGTGGAATTGAAGTTGAGCATTGGTATATGAAACTCGCCCTATATCTACTTTCTTGAAAAGTGTTGTTTATCTTTATTTGATGCTCTTAAATGAAGTAATTCCTTATTTGCAGATTACCCAAATAGTAACACCATATTTCTTCCTGTCCCTTTTTCTGAACATAAGATGTCAAGGTAGAAGGAGATCATGTAATTTACCTGTAAATTATTTTCTTACAGGATGCAGAAAATGAACACTTTTATTACATACAATTGCCAAGGTAAGTCCTTTAGTTTATTGTTCCAGTTTTATTTGAGTGCTTTCCACTCCCCTTCTCAATGTTAGGTATGTAACACAATTGTATCAGTGAAACCTTCCACTTGTAAGTTACAATGACAGCACATCCAGATTCTTATAACTGTGTTTGAAGGGGAAATTCTTGTCTCTTAAAACGTAGCTATGGTAAATAAGTGTTCACATTGTTTTCACTCGTTATTTTCTCATCCCTGTGTTCTAGTCATCACTGATGATGATATTTTTAAATTTCAGTGTATACAAAATGGCTGTTTCCAGTTACACATCAGATTTAATGTCCAATGAAGACTTAAAAAGTGACATAAGTTTCAGTATGAGAAGGGATAGTCCTGAGTGTGAAAGTGCCAGAAAGGAAAGAGATGTTACAGATATATCTTCAATAAAAACAAGTGTCTACTCAGAAACACGTGATGATATAGCTTCCTGTTTAAAACAAAATAATTTGCTTGAGCAGAAGAATACAAGTAAACAAGATACCAAAAAGGGTATCAAATCAATCAGAAAGGTATACAAATGTAACATTTGTGACAAGGCTTTTACTGATTCATCAAAATTGAAAACACACAAATTGATTCATGAAGGCATAAAACCACACAAGTGTAACATTTGTAACAATGCTTTTACTCATTTATCAAGTTTAAAAAGACACAAATTGATTCATGAAGGCATAAAACCACACAAGTGTAACATTTGTCATAAGGCTTTTACTCGGTCGGAAGATTTGAAAACACACAAATTGATTCACACAGGCATAAGACCACACAAGTGTAACATTTGTCATAAGGCTTTTACTCATTTGCAAGATTTGAAAACACACAAATTAATTCACACAGGCATAAGACCCCATAAATGTAACATTTGTGACAAGGCTTTTACTCGCTTGCAAGATTTGAGAACACACAAATTGATTCATGAGGGCATAAAACCACACAAGTGTGACATTTGTAGCAATGCTTTTACACATTTATCAAGTTTAAAAAGACACAGGTTGCTTCACGAGGGCGTAAAACCATACAAGTGTAACATTTGTAATGGAGATTTCACTTGGTTGCAACAGTTGAAAACACACAAGTTGATTCATGAGGAGTTAAAGCCACACAAATGTGATATCTGTGGCAAGATGCTTACTGATATATCACACTTGAAAAAACACATATTGATTCACCAGGACATAAAGCCCCACAAGTGTGACATTTGTGACATGACTTACACTCGATCCCAACATTTGAAAAGACATATGTTGATTCACCAGGGCATAAAGCCTCACAAGTGTGACATTTGTGACAAAACTTTTACTAGATTGGAACATTTGAAAAGACATAAATTGATTCACAAGGGCATAAAGCCACAAATATGTGACATTTGTAGCAAGAGTTTCACTGATTTATCAAAACTCAAAAGACACAAACTGATTCATGTGGATAAAAAGCCACAGTATTCTAATGTTTGTGAGTAATGTTCTTTAGGTTCTCAACACTAATTCATTTGTGATGATAAAATCTAAGAATTTGAAATGATATAACTAGGATAAGGCATATATTAGATTATATAATCTCTTCTGTTCCCAATTTTCAACATTTCCTATGGTCCCTTTTTTATTGTGAGAGTTTAATTGATTTAGGTAAAGTAAAGAGAAAATCTCAGTGTAGGTTTTCCTAGATCCTTTCCAAATTAAGCTAAGTTATCTAAGAATTAATGAATCTCGCAGATTTGGGTTGAATGTTAGAAAATATTCTTGTATGTATCCATAGTAAACACCCATAAAACAACTGACAAACATACAGACACTATAATGGGGCAAAATGTTACAATAAACTAAACAATTGTAAAAGCATGCTATATGAAGAAATATGAGAGGTGTGACTATCATGTTATGTTTGCAATGAGCATGGTAATAAGAAGTGAAGTATTAATCATGTAAATTAAACATGATTATGGGCCAAATGTGGCAGATATTGTGTGCCCAAATAAATTAGACCATAGTACACACGTCTGCAATGCTTTTTGCACGAAAAAATGCCTATTGCGAGGGCTGATTGCCACTCTGCCATGCGAGCTGGAAGTGCCAGTTTCTAGGACAAGTCGTTACTGGTAAAGTACTAGTGCAGAGAGCTGGCCTCTAGAACCTAAAACAACCGGTCAGTGGTCAAGTCGAGGCCTATGATAAAAAAGTGGGTGTTTTCCCCCGGCATTTGGCAAACAGCATCAGCTCCAGTGATGCGTTTAATCCAACATAATATAAACATGTAAATGATATAGAGAGATGAAAGAAACTACTTAAAGGTTAAATTTATATAACTGAATGTCTATGGTTATGTATCATCTCAGAAGAATAACGTTGAGACAGAATATTGACTAATAGAAAATTGTTCATGTAAATATTTTTGTAAGAGTGTGTAAATTTTTAATTCTTTTAATTTGAATGTATCAGGGCCTATTTTTTTTAATATTCAAAATAGACAATGTCTTCTCAACTGTTTGAGTTCGACCAATGAGAACTGTTGCGCGGATGAATACATAAGAATGGCGGTGTTGCGTCATAGAGACGCCAAAGGACTAGTTTATTATTAGCGTCGGTGAATTCAAAGTGTAAGGACGTATAATTGTTGATGGCGTGTGAATATGTGAATTACACCAAAACTTTTAAACAGCATGGACGCTATCCAATTTTAAGAGTTGTTAACTAATTGCTTTGTGAAAAGAAGTGTAGATGAACGAATAAATGTGTTTCTAATAAAAGTACGTTGGTTTATGCATTCCATTCTACGACCACATCCCCTGCAAAGAAGAGTGGCGTCTGCTCTAACATACTTTCCACCTTCTAGCAAAAACAATACTCATGCTGCTATATTCACGCTAATATATGACCATCTTCTTTTAATAAAACCCCGCCACAAATGGCTTGCCCAACGTGGAGCGCGAATTTAGAATGGAATGCAAAATTACGAGAATAAAGTGCTAACATCAAAAAGGAAGCTATCCCATCGTGCAGGAAAAAGACGCCATTGAACATCGTTTGATATCAACGATCCGTCAAAACATCGATACACGGAGAATCAACGTGGGAAAAACACCGGAGATCATCTGGCGAAGCCAACTACCCAGGAGACGTAAAAAAAAAAACTGGACGAAGAACCAGCAGAAAAAAAAGTAGGATCTAAACTTTTTATCTTTATTTTATTTCTATTGTGCATGTTTTTAAGAAGTGGAAAAGTAACAGGACTTTCAACATTAAGTGAATTAGATAAAGGAATTAAAATGTCGCGAAAAGAGATAGAAACAGGAGTGGGGGAAGGGGCAGATAGGCCTAGCTATCAGGAAGGATTAGAAAGTGAACAGGCGGAAATAAGCAAAGACCAAAGGTTAATGATGATGATGTTTGAAAGACTAGAACAGAATATGAAGGAAATAGGTCAGAAAATGGAACAAAATAATGCAGAATTAAAACATGACATAGAACAAAGTTTAAGTCAGAGTATAGGTCAGAAAATAGAGGGAGTGAGAGAGGACTTGGAAAATAATAAAAAAGAACTAGGTCAGAAAATGAAACAAAATAACATAGAATTGAAACAGGATATAGAACAAAGTTTAGGTCAGAGTATAGGCCAGAAACTAGAACAAAATAAGGTAGAATTGAAACAGGATATAGAACAAAGTTTAGGTCAGAAAATGGAACAGAATAAGGAAGAGATAGGTCAGAAAATGGAGGAAGTGAGAAAAGACTTAGAACAGAAAATGGAATTAGGTAGACAGAACTTAGAACAGCAAATGGAATTAGGTAGACAGAACCTAGAACAGAAAATAGAATTAGGAAGACAGGAGTGTAAAGAAAATATGAAAGTAATGGAAACTAATTTAAAATTAGTTCACAAAAACTTAAATGAAACAAAGGAAGCCTTAGAAGCTAGGATAGAAATTGTAGGAGATAGGATGGGAAAGATAGAATCAGAGATGAGGGAGAATAAAATTGTGTTAGAAGAAGAAATTGCTAGATGTAGGGATGAAATAACAGAATGTAATACAAGTGTAGACTGTAAGATAACAAATGTAAAAGCAGAAATAACTGAGGAATTAAGGAAAGAGATTGAGGTAGTAAAGAAAGATGTTATTAATGAAACTGTAGAACAAATTGTAATTCCTAAAATTAAGACAATGAATGATGTGATGCTTTCACAACAGGATGCTATAAATGATATGAAACAAAGCCACTTAGAAATAAAGAATGATTTAAAATCAATTTGTGAAGAAATGAAGAAAGGGAAAGAAAATTTGGCTAATGTAAATGATGTTGTGAAGGCATTACAAAGACAAGATGATTTAGATGTAGGTAATGTACAAGATGAGAGTTATTTGAGTAATGTACAAAATGTTGACTCACCATACAGAGAAAGAGGTTCACAACCAAACAATGACACAACACATAACACATGTTACACCAACAGCATATTACATGAAATCACACCACCTACATTTGACGAGGAGAAGGGAGACGATCCAAAACTCTTTGTTAAAGAGATGGAAGAATACTTTAAAGTGAAAAGGATACCAAACGAGCTTAGAATGATGATAGTTAAGAAAAGCTTAAAGAACAAGGCATTAGAATGGCTCAGGTTAACACTAGCTGGTCACGAGTCTTATAGCTCATTCAGAAATTTATTCCTATCAAGATATTGGGGCCCAGCTAAACAAAACCAAACTAGGGTAGAGCTAGCGACAGGTAGATACGATCCAGCCAAAGGGTTGTCATTAGTCGACTATTTTATGAAAGTAGCCAACAAAGGAAAGCTATTAGACCCCAACTTGTCGGAGGCAGAACTAATTGCCAGTATAACAAGACATTTCCCAGACACAGTGAGAACAGGATTAATTGTTGCGAGGCCAGTAGATTTTGCAGATATGATAGAACTGCTGACAGCCTTCGAAACACAAAATGGTCGGCCTAATGAGCATAGACATAGGAACGGTCACCCAAACTCACCCATCCTAAACCGAAACACGACTACGAACAACCAGAGTGAGGGAGAACATAGAAATACTAGGAGTACCCATGAAAGGGGGAGAGGGGCACACCATTTCCCACAACCGCATAATCATGGCGAGAGGATGGAGAACATAAGACAGCGATACCACGACACGATACCGAGGGGTGAAACGAGACACCAAACATATACATATGATCGTGGAAGACCAGGAGACCATACCCATCAAGTGAATCACATACGATTCAGTAGGGAACACTCGAACGATCACAGACCGTCATATGACAGAGGTTCACGCCAAAGGGGCAGAGACCAACGGTACACTGACAACACAAGACAGCAGGAAGTAGAAGAAGATGTGCCAAATAGGGCAGATACTGCACAGAATACAGAAACGACAACCACCACCAACACTCAGGGAAATCACAACTAAGTTCGTCCCAACCGAGTGAATGACGAACAACAAAATCTCAGCAACTTACAATTGACATCGACACCATGATGGCTACACGAAGAGATCTGGAAAGATGGAGCTATTGTATACTGGACCACTGGTCATAACAAAACAGCTGGGTGACCACACATATGAGCTACAGAATACAAATGGCAAGTTGGTAGGAAGATACCATAAAAATAAATTGAAGCCATACAAAGAAAGAACCAAATAGCCTTTGTCAACAAATGTGTAAGGCAGGAGTAGTGGAGATGAAAGAAAGATAACAATTTTTAATGGGTTACTTATAGGAAATTATGTTCAGAATAGGATTACAACAGGGAAGAAAATCAACATAGTCATTGGCTATATCGACCACAAAGAGCATTGTCAACAAAGACAGATGAGAACACTGATTGTCATTAAATAAATGAATCATAGCGACGGAAGATAATATGTTTTTGACATAAGGATGTCAGGGACAAAAATAAAAATGAATTAATTATGATGAAAAAGATATAACATTTCGACACAAAGATGTCGAGGGTAAATGGAGAAGAAAAATAATACAATTACAGAATGATTGTAAGTATAGAAGTTTTCTCTTATAAAAATAAGAGACAAAGAAATGACAGTTAGTGAAGTGAGGAAAACCATAATCAGAAAAACAATGCCCATGAATTGAGATGAATATAGCCAATGCTAAGCTCGAAGAAATGTTGAACCAAACAACAATGAATAATAACCCAATTAAGAAAATTAGTGTCATAAGTAACATCAGAGTTTAAGAACCGACTCAATAACCTGCCTATACATGAGCTTATAAGACAAAGAAGGCAAAGAACTGAATAAAATATTGCCATAAATAAGATCATAATCATTAGCTCAAAATTTGTATCCTGTTTTTCTCTCCTCATAGCAAAGAATACAAGTCAAAAACTACATGAAACACTTAAATTGTATTTGTGTCAATGTCAAATGTACAATAACTGAGTATGTGTTGTATAAGAACTGAATATGTGTTGTACAATAACTGAATATGTATTGTATGATAACTGGATATATTGTGTAATAACTGAATATGTTGAGTAATAACCAAATATGTTATGCAAAAACTGAATATGTATTGTGTAATAACTGAATATGTATTGCATAATAACAGAACATATGTGATGTGATAGCAGGATATATTGTGCAATAACTGAATATGTATTGTGTAATAATTGGACATGTTGTGTAGTAATCAAATGTGTTGTACAATAACTGAATATGTATTGTATAATGACTGAAGGTGTATTGTATAATAACAACATATGTGATATGATAACTGGGTATATTGTACAATGACTGAATATATATTGTATAATAATTGGACATATTGTGTAATAACTAAATGTGTTGTACAATAACTGAATATGTATTGTATAATAACCAAATGCATTGTGTAGTAACCGAATATGTGAAACTTATAAAGACATGTTGTATTATGTCAAAACAAAGGACAAAGACAAACAGTGAAGAAGACTGTAAAGAAAAAAAAAATATATTGTACAAAGTGGTTGAATCATAAGAGTAGGGAGAAGTATTGTATTGTGTTTCAAGATTGTGAATAAGGTGACAACTTGAAAAACAAAACAAGGGGCATATGAGACAGAATATTGACTAATAGAAAATTGTTCATGTAAATATTTTTGTAAGAGTGTGTAAATTTTTAATTCTTTTAATTTGAATGTATCAGGGCCTATTTTTTTTAATATTCAAAATAGACAATGTCTTCTCAACTGTTTGAGTTCGACCAATGAGAACTGTTGCGCGGATGAATACATAAGAATGGCGGTGTTGCGTCATAGAGACGCCAAAGGACTAGTTTATTATTAGCGTCGGTGAATTCAAAGTGTAAGGACGTATAATTGTTGATGGCGTGTGAATATGTGAATTACACCAAAACTTTTAAACAGCATGGACGCTATCCAATTTTAAGAGTTGTTAACTAATTGCTTTGTGAAAAGAAGTGTAGATGAACGAATAAATGTGTTTCTAATAAAAGTACGTTGGTTTATGCATTCCATTCTACGACCACATCCCCTGCAAAGAAGAGTGGCGTCTGCTCTAACATACTTTCCACCTTCTAGCAAAAACAATACTCATGCTGCTATATTCACGCTAATATATGTGTAAAGAATCTTTTAATAAAACCCCGCCACAACGTGTACTACTTCATGCTGTTTTCACTACATTGCCTGTCAGTGACATCACGTCTACTTGCCACTCTCTGCAATTATTATCGAGTTGTTTTACAAATGTCAACAGTTGCTGATAGAATTGCTACTCAGAGAATAAAGCCTTAATTGTGATTCTAAAATAAGAACAAATTAGAAACTAAAAACTTCACTTATCTTAGTATGTTGATATCCTTTTTTTAGAATCTTGTTGCTTCACTGTTAATAGCTTCAATTTTTACTTAATTTACCTTAATTGTGAATTATAATTAACTTGTAATATTCATAATAATATCATTGTATTCATTAACAATATGTCATATTAGGAAATGTAAAATATAATAATGTAGTATAATGTATTGTAAAGTATCACTACTTTGTTACCAAACCATTCACAGAAGTATCCTCCAACCAGTTGATACTTCTTCCATAGGTTTGTTGGTGTTAACCTGGAATCTCCACCGTTGTCTCATTTTACTGAGATGTCATCTAGAAATAAATAGCAATACAGAGTAACAGTAATAGCCATTTGTTTTATAAAATATGTGTTTACAAAGATATTAAAAGTAAAGCAAATGTGAGACATGACTGAAAGTGAACAAGTGTTAGTATTATATTTCATGTTTTGGGAGTATTTGAACAACACTGACTTGTAATAAACACATCACTTTATGAGAGGTAGAACTGGCATAAATAAATAATAATTAACATCACTTTATATTTAAAATCTTATATGACAACTCACAATTAGCATAATGTTGAGCAACTTCTCCATACTTGGGAGTGACGCCATCCTTTTCCCAGTCCGTTACGTTCACAACACGAATACCACGTGGGAATTTGTTGACTACAAAAAAACATTACAGAGGTCAATAAAGTGAAAATCTCATTCACAAAACACAATAAATTGAGTGTCATCAATAAAACATGGATTGTGTTATTCTCACCAACGTATGACATATATTCAAGTTCATTCTGAAAGTTTCGTGATATTAATAAACACCTTCACTGTGCTACAGTTTCTTTAAAAACGAGACAAGAACAATTTGGTGTGTATATTTAACTGTAAACTACATAGAATGCTAATTTTATCCTGAAACTTTGTGTAAATTGTTGTGTGTTAGGAAAGAAGGATAAATCTGGTTGGAAGAGCGAAGATTGTGTACTATTTCATGTATCTTCTTTCTTTGGAAGTTTGAAAACAGTGTTATAATAATCAATTTAAACAAGAAGGTAAGTCGATTAATAACACTTGCTTATAATTTACTGGAACATGTTTCGAAGGCTCGACTTTCCTCCATTGTTAACTAGACATTGACTGGCTCTCCCTGGTGTGGATGGCGAGGTCTCCTCTGGTGGTGGTGCTGAAGATATCTTTCTCGGGGATATCAAAATTGAATACTCTGTTTCTATTTTTCAAAATGAAGATTTGTTCCCACGTGGACAGCTCTTGTTTTCCTTTATGTGTTTGAGGAGTTTTGGTTCTTACTTTATGTTGTGGTTTTTTATCCAAAAGTGATTGGCAACTGCTGATTTTTCCAACTGTTTGTTTTTTATGTTTCTAAAGTGCTCCTTGGGTCGTATTTCTAAATTTCATTTGGTTTTTCCTATATACACTTCATTACAGTCACTGCATTCAATTTGGTAAATGCCAGATTTTTTATTGGGTGGGATGATATCTTTGATGTTTGAGTTCAGTATATTTTTTATTGAGTAGTTCACTGGTGCTAGCTGAATGTTCTGTTTTTTGAATTTTTCGAGGGCCTGAGAATGGAATGTGAATTTTTTTAATATAATTTTTGTTTCTGCTGCTGAGTGTTATAGTTTCATTTAGTAACTGCTTTGTTTCTGCTCGTTTCACTTTTACTTTCTCTACTGGTAAGTAGGGAAAGTATTGTATTCCACCCAAAAATTCGATGTCGAGATTTCACCAGAAATATATGTTTTGAAGCCCCCTGAATCCAAAAAAAGCAGTTTTAGAAAAAGGTCCATGTGTGTGTGTGTGTGTGTGTGTCCGTCTGTGGACAGTATAACTGAAAAACGAAAAGTCGATTAAAAACCAAAGTTGGTATTTAAGTTTATTGTCATTCAAGGATGCGACACAAAGAGTTTGAAGAAAATAGCCCCACCCTAAACTACCCTTTACATGGAAAATTTTTCGAAAATTTTTATCTTCTTGAAAATGGCTAACGATTTTGATTAAAATGTCATATGTTTGAGATATTTTTATGACAAATGAAATGTATATCTTGAATTTTCTGGCTATAGCCCATGTAGTCATATTTACTCTGGACGAATTTTGCATAACTGGTTAACCGTCAGAGATAGACCAAATCATACTATACAAAAATGTAGCTAATGCTGGATTTCTGACAATGAAGTCATTAATCCTCTTGCTCTCCAATATTTTTCACTGATGGATGGGGCACTAGAAGTGGCCGGGCATATTTGAAGGTGGTCTCGATCCATTTCCTCTTGCAGATCACATAGAGGACAGAGTGGTGAAGAATATATCCCAATTCTGTTTAAATGTTTTGCCAGACAATCATGTCCTGTAATCAAATTGAAGTTTGCAACTGCTGTTTTTCGACGATACTCAGGAATTACTGTTTGAATCTTTGGTAGTTCCCATCTTTTATTTTTTGATTTTTCATAGTAATATTTTGCAATAATTTTTTTGAATTCAGAGTTGACTAAATCTTTTAGCTGCATAAAATGGTAGATTAACTATAGATTTTTGTACACCGCTGGTACCCTTTTTTGCAAGAAAATCAGCTTTCTCATTACCACTCAGTACACAGTGAGCTGGTATCCATTGGAAGACTAGGTGTTTTTGAAGTGCTGTTAGATGGGTAAGGATTTTCCAACTTTCTATAATTGTTTGGTTTTTTGGTGACAACTTGAAAGTAATTGCTATAATTGCTGCCCTGGAATCTGAGAGAATAACTGCGTGCTGAAAATGTGAAATTCTGTACAAAAGATTTTGTAGGGCCATTCGAATTGCTTCAATTTCTCCATCAAAGTTAGTAGTTCCATAACTTAAAGATTTGTAATAGGAAAAGAGGTGACTTGTGACTCCAGCCCCTGCTCCATCTTGGTTTGATATCAATGATCCATCAGTATAAATATGGAGCCATTCGTGTTCTGGAAATCTAGTATGGATTATAAGTGCTGAGGCTTTCACGGCCGGCATTATCAACTATGTTAAGTAGATTTTCCGGGCTTGTGGGCTGTGGTCGAGTTGGATTGCCTTCCTCCGACGTTTCGCTGAAAACTGCGTCCAGCATCTTCAGGGTCAACCTCTGTTATTTTGGTCTAACTTAGAGGCTGCAAATAAACTAAAATTCACTGCAAACTTTCATGTTACTGATCATTTTTGTTTCTTATTAGTAATATGACACAGGACTATCTTATAACTAGACATACGAGTTAAACATCATGTATTTGCCCAAATATGGCTAATTATGGGATACCTTTACTTTATGTTGCAGGATCCAGCTCCCAATGTCTGTGGCCTCGAGAAATTTTTAACAGAACATCAGACACACCTCAACAGAAAAAAATGTTTCCCTACTCACAACAATCACCTGCTTATTATTTCATACAGAAAAAAAATCCTCCATGTGAAATGTGTCTGTTACGCTTCATTGGAAATTGATGTGGTAGAAATTAGAAGAGATTGGAGATTTTTATAGGAATAAATCTTCTTTGGTCTTGTGGCTTTTCAAACACTCCAGCAACCTGAACTCCTAACTTCCATCTTTTATATCAAATTGCTCTAAGGTTTTCCTGGAAATGTGTGTCTATATAATGTTTGAAAAGTGTGTTAATGATAATAGGGGGAGGAAAAAATCAGCAAAGTGTGATAAGAAAGTTAATTTTACAGGTTTAATGTTACACATTTTGTAATGAAGATATGAAAAAAAGAAAAGGCATGGTTGTAGCTGCTCATTCATTATTTTAAATGTAATAGATGCCAATTTCAAACGATAGGTCTGCCACAAACACCATATATTCAAAGTAGTCCAAAGTGGCAATTCCCATACAAAATTATCAATTTCGATCCTGTCAATTTTTCGACTGTTCTGTAGGGTATCTCCTAATGTTCCTTTTCTAAACCATGCTAATATTGAGGCGAACAAAATGAAAAAGAAGTTATTCAAATTGGTCGAGCCATTTAAGAGCTTTTGCAAGACAACAATTGGCAATTGATTTTTATATAGATACAAAAGGAAGAATCATACACAAGTACAGCTTATCTAAAACGTCCTGGCATTCCCCCCACTCTGGACGCAAAGATGCGTAATAGCACTGAGCAGTCCACTTGCATAAAAGAGAAGTGGGAGTCAGTCTTCCAGCTGCCTGCCTGCCTGCGGTGAGAGTGACAAGTTCATGTGTTGTATATGTGACTGCCTGCTTCAAGTTCTGATCACTTGCTCCCCCACCACTCTTACCACTTCTCCGCATTTCTCCTCACTTGCACATGTGTGCATACGTATTGAAGTATGAAAACATTCTTACCACCAACGGTGGGATATTATTTTGCCGACCTTATGGGAAATGTGTAAGTGCAAATGAA